>JASSUY010051738.1:16059-26942 GCA_032466535.1 Forpus xanthops | reverse complement strand
CAGGGCTGCTCTGAATCACATCTCTGCCCAACCTGTAGCTGTGCCTGGGATTGCTCCGACCCAGGTGGAGGACCTTGCACTTGGCGTGGTTAAAGTTCATGAGATTGGCATCAGCCCACCGTTTTGTGTTTTGTTTTTTTTTGTTGTTTGTTTGTTTTGTTTTGTTTTGTTTTGTTTTTGTTTCTTGATACCATGCTGTATAATCCTATATATCCCTTTGGAAAACACCATCAGAGTAACTGTTTCTCCAAATTACAATAGAGTAGTTAGGGTTGGAAAGAACCTTTAGATCATCTAGTTCCAAACCCTCTGCCATGGCTATGGACACATCCCACTAAACCATGTCACTCAAGGCTCTGTCCAACCCAGCCTTAAACACCGCCAGCTATGGGGCATTCACAATTTCCCTGGGCAACCCATTCCAGTGCCTCACCATCCTCACAGTAAAGAATTTCTTCCTCAGATCCAATCTAAACTCTCCCTATTTAAGTTTGAACCCATTACCCCTTGTCCTATCACTATAGTTCCTAATTAAGTGTCCCTCCCCAGCATCCTTAGAGGTCCCCTTCAGATAGTGGAAAGCTGCTATGAGGTCTCCATGCAGCCTTCTCTTCTCCAGGCTGAACAGCCCCAACTTTCACAGGCTGTCATCTGTATTTATTATTTTTTCTTCCATAACTGTCCCTTCCTTTTCCCTACTTTTAGTATTCCCTTCCTTCTGCTCATTCACTGCTGTTGACTTCACTCTCTCTTTCAGGAATTTGGATTTTGAGAAGCTTAATACCAACTCCTTTTTTATTTCATCTGGTGGATGCTCATGGTGCGTTATTTTTAAGCTTTCTCTTTTGTCAGCACATCTCTGCATTTTGCTGCTCAAATCCTATATTTTTGCTACCAGGTGATTCTAAATTATTCAGCTGATGCATGAAGTCCTTCCTAAGGTTTTCTTTGCACTCCCTGTAGGATGCACAGAGGAGAATGAAAGCCAGAAAAAACTAATAAACATCTCTCTGGTATCTCCATCTACTTTCCTGCAAGGCAGAGAGGACCTTTGATAGATTTTTCCACTTGTCATTCTTCCCCCATCCAGCCTCCATTCTCTTTCCATTTGAAGTTCATAAACAAAACCTTATAAGCACTTTGCAATCTGTCCTAGCCTACACTCCCTGATCAAGAACATCTGTCTCCAGTTCCAAACTCCACCATCCCAGAGATGGGTTTATCCACAGGAAGGACTTAATGTTAATCAGTAGAGGTACAGACTTCAGTGATCAAATCCTGCTCTTTCTACTTTTGGTTGTCATTGTCATCCTCTTATCAAACCTCACAAAAATTGTTTATACATTGAGACTTATGCTATCGTATTTTTCATAGCTTCTGGATCTATAACTTATAAAACAAGCACAGAAACTTGTTTTAAGTCTCAAAATGTGTGTTTGCATACACACGCGTATGTATACAAACATATATAAACATACGTGTATACAAACATATATATACATGGACATGCTGTTGCAGCACTAATATATACAGTGACCTTATACTGTCTTATTATTCTTGTGATGGAAATGCCCAGCCCTGCAGCTCTTTCTCATATGTCAAGTATCATCTCTCATTGTGGGCCTAGTCTTACTAATTTCAGTAGGTGTACTCACAGGATAATACTTCACAAACAAAGGTCTAGAAATCAGGCACAAAAATAACATAACACTAATTAAGCCCAAATGCTAAATAATGAAAGGAGCTTCTGAAGTTAGCTGTCATTTGCTATATCAGGAGAGAGAAATGACAAACTGTTGTCTTGGGAATGTGACATTAAAGCAGAAAAATATTAAATTAAACATTGTGCTTTGGTAAATGTCAACAACTACCTCAGTGAGAAAGTGACAAGCCTCTGGCAGAGGGACTCAGCATAAAAGAACAGATTTCAAAAAGAATTTGTTTTATTCTTTAAAAGGAACTCCCTGCACAAATAACAAAGGATGACAGACAGAATGGAGATTAGGAACAGCCTTTTGAAAAACCTATCATCCTAGGAAATCAATAGGAAATCATTCACTAATAAATGATAGCATCTGCTATCATGGGACATACTATTATTGTACAACATTCATTCCTGATTTTATAAAAAACAATAAAAATAATTAGCACTCGGGAAAGCCATAGAGGCAATGTTAGTGGACTGTGCTTCATCCTTCATAAATAAAAAAATAACTTCTTATACAAACACATCTCAAAACTCAGGATCATCTCAAAGAAAAAGTCAGTAATAACACAGTAGGCTTTAGGATTACTATTATCACAGGGCAACCAGTCTGGGTCCTGTTCTGTGTCAGATTCTGTACAAATACTGCATATACATGAAAGAACCCCCACATATATGTGTCAGCACTGGATACATGAGGCATGCAGTGCACCTTAGCCAGTTCAGGTATCTTTTGTACAAGTAACAGCTCACCCAGAATGATAAGCACAAATTCTCTATCTATCTAACTTATTCCATTAAGTTCAAATGAGAACTCACAGCTAAACCCTTTAAGGTATTGAAACCTCAACAGAACATCAGATTTTTGGACCTTGGTATCAACTTTTCCTGGCTGTAAATCTTAAGTGACATCCATAAATCAATAAAAGCTACTGAGCTTGAATCCAACAACCCAAAACTACATAATGAATTTCTAGTTTGTCATTTTACTCTGCATTTATGCAAAATCTGCCTATGGCTAACAACTTTCTAATTAGCTAAACTGACTTTTATAAACCGATTTTTGGAACTGGGGAAATAAAGGGTGCTTAGCCAAAAATCAGTTCTTAAGATATATATCTTAATGGCACCTATAAGTAGTCTCAGTGTGCCACACATGCCTTTTGTGTCACACAGCATGAGAAGACACTGCTGTTTGTACCACATGCAGATCAGAAACCAGCATAATTAAAAGAACTTGAGAGAAAATAATTAAGTATCTGTAAACAGAAATATTATCTCCACTACAGCTGTCAGTGGTTTTGTACACATACACACATACAAAACCATAATTATATCAGTTAGAAAAATAAACTTGAAAAAAAAAATAGATTTTCAAAGTGTGGATGCATCTAAAAGGTGTGGTAATTTCCAAAAACATTCACCACTTACATATTATCTTGAATAACGGCTTTTTTTTCAACTTATACTTGAGATACCAGGTAATGTCATATTAAATACAAAGTAATTTATTATTTTCAAACCACTGAACCAAGACTGTTCTTGCAGTGATATGAAATTAGGTATAATTTTTTCAGATTAGCTGGTAAATCTTTTGAACATGCAAGCTGATGATGAAATGAGGAATGTTCGGGTTAGCACACACAAATGTTAGCTTTCACCCATCAGGCAATAGTGACCAAGTAGAAAGTTCTGCCAATGAGAAGCATTTTGTGAGCACTAACTAGTCCACTTGATTTAAAATTATCTAATTTTTATGTGCTTTCATTAACACCACAGATTTATTGAGGTATTTTTCCTTTCATTGTATTAGGAAGAAGCCCCATGACCATTTCCAGTGTGGGATCTGCAGGGAGAGTGTCAAAGAGGCAACAGACAGCACTATGTGCAGTACCTTCAATATTATCAACCTATGAGACTTTTTCTATATGCCACCTCACATAAGAGCAAATAGCCTTATTTATTCATCTTAGAGTTAATTTAGGCTATACATGCCAATATATCTGCTTTTATTTCCTTGGGCTATCTCCCTTGGTGGCAAGTACAAAGCATGAACTGAGACAGATGAATCACTAGTGGTAGCCTGTTATGTTATAAAATACATATCTCATACACAAAACCTTGTAAAAGGAATGTTGCACTAAATGCAAGATAGTGTCAGCAAAATATCACTGTAATTGCTAATTTGGCAGGCAGATAGTTTTAATGAAGCTGGAAGAAAAATCCTTATCTCCTGGTGTAGTTGAAAACTATTAAGCTGAGAAACAGTTACTTAATCTGAAATTAGATTTGTTACATAAATCCATATAAAATACTAAAGGGTTTCTACTTCCTTACTCTCTATTAGTTCTCTTACATCAGCCTTCTTAGTGACCCCTTATAATGGAAAAATTGTAATGTCAGTGTTATAATCAAAGGCTAAGGACTTGAAAAATATAAAATATCCTGCTTCTTAACACTGATTTTAGTTTTTATTCTCCATTTTGATTCTTTTTCTCATGAATAATAATCGATTTGCTGAGTAAGACCTTCACTTCCCTTTTCAAATTCCAGAGGCTTTTTGCTAATAACAGCATTCACCACAATGAGAAATGAATTTACACTCTCAAGACCATCATCATGTGTCCTGAGAGGGAAGGATGAAAAGTTAGTTCCGGCTCATTACCTAACTAGAAGTTCAACTTAGATTAAAAGGAAGCAGAACAGAGAAGGTGGGTGGAGGAGAGGGAAGAGATAAAAATTCCCACATTGCCAGCTCACAGTGTTAGGCCAAGCCAGAATACTCTAGCAGAAGTACTTGCCCCCAGTGTGCATGCTGAGTGAAGCTTGATGATAACAAAGCTCTCAGATTCACTCAAATTCAAAAAAGCTTATGCTGGTTCCCTTTGAACCAAACATCTGACAAAATCAGCAGCATATCTCTTAAGTCAAAGGAAAATTTTGCAAATAATGAAACATTTCTGCTTGAACAGTTTATCTGCTCTGGGAAATGCAACCTGAACCGTTCCCTGTTGTCCTTGAATACTACAGTCAAAAAAGTGTTATCCCTTCTTACACTATATCAAATCATAAGCTTTAAAAAATGAAGTGCTCCTGTGGATAAAAATAACATCTTAAAATGTCATTAGACTGTCTCCCGATTTCTTTAGTAAATCTTATGAGAAGATGGGAAAATTATTTAAAGATTCAGTGGCAATTTTTCAAGGATGTTCAGATCTGAAAGTCAGTTAAATTATCACAGGTGATTATTTTCTTAGTAGGTTATGAAGAGACTTTTTTCATTGCTATCCCTAACCCATACATTTACATTCATAGAAAGATCAAGTGACAGGGCAAAAGTTCCTCCTACCTGCTTTGACAGATGATAACAGCCAAAGCAATTTAAAACCTGCAGGAATGGTTGAAGAAGATGTGTACAACTATCTTCCCTGGTAGAGTACTGCCAGAGAGAAAAGACCTGTGTGCAGCAACAAGGCTTTGCACTTTGATGAGGCTCAGAAGACAGTTCAATTTCTATCTATTGCTGTGTGCGTTAAGAGGCATCAATAAGCTGGTTACAGGCAAAATCCTGGAACAAACTAGAAATTCAACCTAAAGAGAGCAGGCAAGGAACAATTACACAACCCACCTCATGCTATCACCTCACACATGCAAAGATACCTAGCATAATTCTCCAACATCTTGCCAGCTCCTTCAAAACTCAGAGAGCTTTGAACAAGCAGCACAAATATCTCATTGTTTTTTATATCAAATATCCTCTTTCAATCTTTTGAAGAAAGATTAAGTCTCATAAAGTCCTCATCATTCCTATTACAATCTGAAATCTTTTTACACATTTACACCTTTCCAATAGTAAGATATTCAGAAGCAAATGACTTGTGCAGTATGACAGTAATCAGACAATATATCCCACTGGTATACTGCATAAGAGGAAAAATTACTTCCCTCATGGAACTTCTGTGATTACTGGAGAAGAGAAGGCTCAGGGAAGTACGTAGAGCAGCTTCAAGTACATCAAGAGGGCCTACAATAAATCTGGAGAGGAGCTTTTTATGAAGGAATGTAGTGACAAGACAACGGAGAATGGCTTTAAATTGACAGAGGGGAGATTTAGATGAGACATTAGGAAGAAGTTCTTCCCTGAGAGGGTGGTGAAGCACTTGCACAGATTGCTCAGAGAAGCTGTGGCTGCCCCATTCCTGGCAGTGTTCAAGGCCAGACTGGATGGGGCTTGGATCAGCCTGGTCTAGTGGAAGGTGTTCTGTCCTTGCGTGTGGCAGGGGATTGGAACAGGATGAGCTTTAAAGTCCCTGCCAACCCAAACCATCCCATGATTCTACATACAAGAATGTAGAAGACTAGCAGAAGGTAGGTAGACCTTTCTTCGCAATTATAGTACACCCTTAACTCATATTTTGATGAGTAATCTAGGGTAGTCTTCACTGACTGATCTAGTATGATCTCTAGTGTCTAGCCAATTATTAATATTTGGTTTCCCAAGTTCAGAATTTTGCAACAGTCTTTTCAAGCCATTTAAAGCCATTTCCCCAATTTATTATGTTTGTTTTGAGCAATAATCTAAGACAACAGTAAACGTACCTAGAACAGATTTTATTAGAAAAGATAGAATAGTTAAAGCTAGAATAGCTTTAATAATGCTATTATTACCGTTCAGGAAATAGTAGTTGAAAGAATAATTTAATAAATAATAAGAATATTAGAGTAACAAAAAAATAAAGAGCAACTTTTCAGTAGCTGCAGCTGAGCATGCTCACCTCTAGCAATGCATATGATTTGAAGCCCTTAATGTGACACAGTTTAAGAGCTCCAAACAGGCAAACCAGCTAATTCCTGAATGATACATGGTTTGAGGGACCTTTTAAGGGCATTCTGAAGCAAACCAGTATCTCATGACAGCCTGGGGGTGTTCTGACACAGGCACTGCAGTTTAATCCTCTGGACTGAGCAGAAGAAACTGTATCACACAATGAGACAAATGTCATCCAACATTTTCACTGGTGACATTGGGAAAGATTCTATCGACTTGTTCAAACTGCCTCTTTTTTGCCTGTGCTGTTTAAAACGAGACAAATCATAAATGGGACAGCAAAAGAAGAGAGAGATAAAGGTAATGTAAAATATTAATTTACCTATAAAGTATTTGAGACTACTTTTATTTTTCTTTGTTAAACATAATGGCTACATGGGCTTTTCTGGTTATCTCAGTGAAGTATTACGACAATTTGGCACAGCAGTAAATGGTAAGTGATGTCTGTATTCTCGTGTACCCCTACACAGAGAATGAGGAATCATACCTCTTTTTTCCTACATTTCCACATAAACTCAAAGCCTTAAGAGTAACTTTACCTTGGAAAGTGGTAAATAAAACTCAAATCTTAGACATGGACTGGCTTATTAACAAGACTTTATCTTTACTAGCAGACTCCTTTTAAGTCTTTAAAGCTGGACTAAAAATTCTGGTTTTGCTCCAAAATCCACAGAAAACCACCTGTTGCTATCGGTGTGACTGAAGTCTCCCTGCACAGAACTTACTGTCATTCCTTCCAGTAAGAGCAGAAATCACCCAGCAACATGTAGAGCATTTAACATCTGTTAAAGTTATGTAAAAGCACAGGCTCTTTCCATATTTTGAACTGGTTACCTCGCATACTTCACCTATTATACATAAATTCCTTGCCACTGTTTGAGCACCTATGAATTTGTATCAATATTCCTAAACACTTCACTGATTCTTGGATTATCAGAGGATCGTAATCCTCATTACTTGCACCTTTTTGGAAAGCACTGATTTCCTGGCAGAGAAGGAAGAAGAAAGAAGCCTGGTCAAGCAGATGGTGCCTGCAAATCTCAAAATCAGACTTTTCTCATGAAACAGGTGTCTATCAGCATGGTGACTATGCTACAATGCAACTTTGCCATGCGCTTTACCACCCTAGCAATTTCCAATAGGCTGTTAGTTTCACTTAGTTCTTTGAAACACAGCCATGCTGGGCTAAGCAGGCTTGGCAAAGGGACAGGAAAGGCTGGGACACAAGTGACAAACTGTCTGTTTAAGGGACTGCCCTCAGGACTTGGGAGCCCCTGCACATGCTGCATATTAGGAGCCCCTTTAAGTCCAGAAAGATAAACACACTTGCAGAGGACATCTCAATGTGACAAGTGGAGGGAGGACATTGTTAAGCACATGCAGCTGAAACACATGGCACCAGAGCACTGGATCCTCTAAGTACCATGTGTTTTAGCAGCAGCTTTTTAGCTACCTGAGATGGAAGAGGAGCTGGTTAGTATAAGAAATAGGAAAAAATTCGTGTTCTATATGCTTATCATAAGTGGCATTAGACTGTCATTTTACCATACATGGCAGATCCTCGCTGCCAAAAACTGTGCTGGGGAGATGAAAAACAACAACAATACAGCAAGGTAAGAAAAAAAGGTAAAAGCACACTTTTCAGATATATTTTTAAAATTGATACTTCCAGCCATATTTAGAAACTATAAACAGAATGGCAATAAGTCTGAGAAAAAGAATAATTTCATATGTTAAGAAGTAAGTTCATGATGCCACAACACCACAGGTGTTGCAGTAGTTGTATCATATGTCTTTCGTGAGTCTTTAAAAACCCTGAGTATTTCTGCTGTTACAAATGCATGTTATTTATAATGTTTCTATGGATTTTTTTTGCACAGCTCTAGCTCACTGCTCTTTTTGGACTTAAATATACGTTTTCTGTATCTGCCCTTAAGTGTAACACAAGCCTAGAGGAAATGAACTGTTCCTGTGGATTCCTTTATGATGTGCAAGTAAAACCTAGTAACTACAGAATCATGACACTTGGAAAATGTCTTGATACTCCTCCTAACGTTTTTATAGCAGCAATCTTGTCCAAAAAAATGGATATTTCTGCTGAAGGAAATCATTGGATATCTCTGAATTTTTACATAGCAGCAATCTTTTCCAACAAACGGATACTCCCGCTGAGGGAAGTCATAGGATTATTCTCCTCTCAAACTGAATGAGACAATTCCAATGCCTATGTTTGGTTTTTTTTCCCCAAACATTATGTGGTTTTCTCCCTTTCCAGAATGCCTTTCTAAAGATAAGCATTTAGGGTCATAATTTGGAAACTGGCGTCAACTGTAAAGACACAGGTGAATTCACAGGCTGTAAGAAAGATCTACTCAATTTTTTGGAAAGGTTCAGTGGGTGACTTTACCACAGTCTCCTTAAGAACAGCCTGGAGGAAACAGTGTACTCATTCCATAGTCAAAGTTGCCATTTCACTATGTTTGCTCAGAAGTAATTTCCTGCTTTGTTTTATTCAAGTTGACTTTTTGAGAGGCAATTTTTCAGCATAACTCTTTGAAAGAATAAAAATGGTCTCATACACATGTATCTGTTCTCTCCTTTTCTACAGAGTTTTTTTCTACTGTGATAAGAAAACTAATTAAAATAACTGATACCTTCAAAAGGGAGATATGGAAAGCTCTAAATACACTGAACTCCACTGATTAGAAGCCTTAATGTCAGAAACACTTTCAAATGTAGCAAAGGAGCACAATGGTTGACTTAAGTTCTTGAGCCAATATAAAGCAGCTGTAGATGCAGGGTAGAAAATGCTGAATAGAACATCTAGCATGGCCCTAAGCCTAGACAGTGTTGTGTACTTGGCTATATAAAAATACTACTTTAGTGAGAAGGCAGTCTTCTGCCATTCTAAAAACTGAAGTACAGCAACATAATGAAAGAGTAATGTGCCAAGCAAAGATGGAATAATACACAGTTTTAGAACATAAAAACACAGCAAAAAAGTCTAGATGCTTCATTCTATTCTCTTTCTGATACGTTTCATTTCTTTGTTACTTTTTTTAATTCTTTATATGAGAAGCATGCAGATATTTTCTCAGCATATTTTAATCACAGACAATAGCATGGAGACTTTACATTTTCTTTCAGAGCATTTAGCTTATGGCCACAGGGAATAAGGCATCACTCAAGACCACAGCAGGGCCCAGTTCTGCTGTCACATACTCAAACCTTCAGTGAAGTCAGAGAAGAAATATTTTGTATATTAGCACAAGGTATTGGGGCAGTAAGCTGATTATAATAGCTGGGAAAAAGCTTAAAGTTAACCTTGAAACAAGTTTATTTGGAAGAACGTAAAATTATAGTCAGACATTGCATGCAATAAATATTACAATCCTAGTTTAAAAAGTTCTTGAAAGGAAGACTTACTTCCAACTCCCCAACAAGTCTTCAACATTGTGATCTGCGTGCAGTCTACAGCTTAAACCGTTACTAATTACTGGTGAGCGATTCCATCTTCTCACTAATTTTTTGCTCGTATCAAAGAAATTACTGAACTGAAAAGAAAGAGATTAAAAATTAAGTTCATCCATCACTTTTTATGAGCCATGAAAAAGTCTTCAGAGGGAATAAATCTTTGTAGGAGAGTCTACTGCTGTTGAAAACTCTTCATGCTTGAAATGCATGAATACCTTAAAGCTTGTAAGTTGTTCTGTTGACATTTTGCTGTTTTGATTAAATTTCCTATGCTTCTGCATGTAATGTGAAATTATATTACGTTTCTGTTCTATTTCCAAAGTACCTTTGCTGTATAAACATGTAAGCACTCTACTTAAATGATGAGATATATTGCTACTGGCCTGGAGCGCTTCTGAGAAGTAGTAATAGGCTTAAGAATCATGTTCATTAGCACTATTAATGTACAACAGTAATTAGCAATTTCAGCATTCTCTTCAGGTTCAAAATGTGGTAGGAGTTTCAAGGAAGATGTTTTTTTTAAAAACAGAAGGGTTTAATCTTTTTCTAATTTGAAAAAGGATACCACATGCTCTTACCATGAGTTAGGTAAGCAGATGTAGTGTACAGGCAGGAAGTGAAGGGACTTGCCAAGGCCATGGCTGTAATCACCTTGTTGTGGTTTAAGCCTCTAAGCCATGCAGTTTTCTGTCTCATTCACTTTTCCCTCTTTCTTCCTCCCATTCCTTGAGGTTTGGGAAGGAGAATCGAAAGAATGCAATTTCCACAGGTTGAGATAAGAACAGTTTAGTAACTAAGGTATAACACAAATCGCTACTGCTACCACCACTAATAATAATGACAAGGCAAATACAAGGAAAGAATACAACAGCTCAC
>JASSUY010051738.1:0-15959 GCA_032466535.1 Forpus xanthops | reverse complement strand
GTTGAGATAAGAACAGTTTAGTAACTAAGGTATAACACAAATCTCTACTGCTACCACCACTAATAATAATGACAAGGCAAATACAAGGAAAGAATACAACAGCTCACCCAGCTCCACCAAGTAGTGCATCCTCCTCACCTGATACCAAGCCCGGCCACGCAGTGCCCCCGTCCATCCTTCTGGGTCTCTGCTCTCCGTTTTACATCCTGGGTGTGACGTGCAGTGGTGCAGAATATCTCTTTGGTCAGTTTGGGTCAGGTGCCCTGTCTCTGCTTCCTCCCAGCTTCCTCCCAGATTCCCCTCCTCATGAGACTCAGAAAGTCAGAGCATGAAACTCAGAAAGTCCTTGGCCAGCCTAAACATTCTAAACCATAACTATAAACACTGGTGTTATCGCACTGTTCCCAAGCCGAAAATCAAAACCACAGCACTGCACCAGCTACTACAAAAAAGAAAAAATGACTGCTGCTGCTGAACCCAGGACACATCTGAATCCAGGCTTCCTCGTTTTCAGTTCCTGTGTCAAGGTGACATGCAGGCTGTGCATCACTTTTCTAACAAGTTGATCAGAAACCTGTTAAAAACTCTTCTCAGTTGAGGTGATCTGTAAAGCTGCTTGGCTGACAATCATGGAGTGTATTATGAATCTTACCATCATACAGAAGCTATATTCACAGTTAAAAGCCATGTATTTTTAAACATCAGTGATTCGTGATAGGAAAAGTAACCTAAAGATTTCTTTCCACAGTGGCAAGAGTTATCAAAGCAGACAGACAAATTTCCTAACAAAAACCCATCTAACACTCCTTCCAGAGAGCAATTCACACCACCTCCCTTTGTTGAAGCTTCATTGTACGCATTTTAGTAGAACAACATGGGCTGAATTTGCAACTTTGAGGACTGCAGATCCTACCCTACAACATGCTGTGAATCTCCAACTCTGACTAAGGTCAGTAGCAGCCTAGATTCTTTCAAGTGTTGCTGAGCATCTGGCAAGGTTGTGCCATTGAGAGGAAGGGTTTTGGAGAGCATCACCATCTATAGTTTCAGTAAGCCTGATATTGTTTGTGTGGAAGTCTTAGATGAATGCTACCACTTCCATGGAAACACTGAAGTAAACTTTTCTGAACTAAAACCCTAGGGTTAGAAGGCTTTGGACTCTTTCCAAACAAGAACTCAACTCTTCGTACACAGCATTAGTTTCTTTCCTCTTAAACACAAAAGAAAACAGTTTCTTAAAAAGACAAATATTTTTTTTATTAAGCTGCAAGATTAAACTTACTGACTTTCCTAAAAACAGGTGAGGGTTTTGGACACCTGCTATTGAAGGAGAAGTGGGGAGATGTTCTTCACTAGTAGGCTGCTTTGCAAAGATACAAAAGTTAACTTCAGCCAAAGCAATTTAGCTTTTGAATAGCATTTGCTCCCAACAAATACCTCATATAGAAACAGACGAATCATTACAGTCCTGTTCCTTGTCTGTGTACAAATCAGAACGAATAACAGAAGAGCTGCCCTTGCATTTCTCTGGCCTCCTCAGGATTTTGCGCATTTAAAAGTTTCGCTTCATGTTTAAAGGTTCTCAGGGCTGTGGTGACACAACATAAATGCCCAATAAAGCCAGCCTCAGATCATGTACAAAACTCAAGAAAATCATTACTTTACCAGGATAACAATCCATACTTTGTCAGTGCTCAAAAGAAGCCAAGCACTCTGCTTCTGAATTACATGTTCTAGGACAAGAATGCCCCAAAGCAGAACTACTGCTCATTTCATATCCTGATGGAAGAAATGTACCTATGGACTAAGGTTTAGCCGTTGCAAACTAGTGGTTAAAGAATAAAAGCATAATTCAAGCAGAAGCATCTGAATGAAGTAACTTAACATTTTTGAACCTACATCCTTGCACTAATTATTCCACTGGGGGTTGCAGATGACTGAGATATATTGGGGAATCCTCTGCTGAAAAAAAAAACCATAAAATTAATAACTTTTTTTTGAAATATCTTTTTGCATAAACTACAGTAGAAAATTTACAGCAATTTATCCCCCCACCTACTTTCAACAATAAAGTTTTAATAGAGATTACAAGCATATCTTAAAAAACCCTGGAACTCCTGAATAAGCACTTGGTGACATGTTTACAACTGTCCCATCCTTAGCATACTAGCTGGCTTTGTGGTAACCCATTTCAGACATTTTCAGCAATAAAGAAGAATGGAAAAGATGCTGCCAGCTTCCCTTTGTGAGCTTTGGATGGATGACTTGGAATGATGAGAGGTGACCTCTAACTCACGCTGTCTGACATAGCAACTATCCAGTTTGGTGGTATGAGTCTTATTCCTGTCAAACACAAAGGAGGAAAAATTGAAAAGAAACAGCCTACATTTCATTAGCTTTATAGTTCTTTCTGCCTTGAAATGGCTGCTAAGGAGCTTGTAAGTAGTTTGCCAGCAGTTCCAATCAAGAAGTATTCTTTGAAGGGAACACTAAGATCTGAGTCTGCATGTACACAACAGAACTCCACTGGACAAAAAGAGTAGAGGGTCATTTTCAGTTTAGGAGACTGAATACAGTCTGCTGGAACAAGCCAAGTGCATCCACAGATTTGTCTTCTTTCTTCCTAAATAGAACGTAGCACCAGTCTGACAGAGATGCTACAGGAAAGGGCAAGTGCACATGCACCGAAATATTGGCAGTAATGATTTTGCTATATTTGGATTCAGTGATTTCTGCCACAAGCTGCAGTGCAATAAAAGCAGATGGACAGAGTTAATTATGGAAGAACTTCACAAAAATAGTGGAATGAGACTTTAGGTGCAATATTTCCACAAGACACTGAGAAAATGCCAGCATCCCATTTCCTTGTCACCTTCTCAAAGATGATCCTAGTTTCACAGTGTGAGAGACTGATCTGAAATCAGACTCCACTGTCCAATGTCTCAAAGATTGGTATAAGAAGCTGAGATGGAATTCTTCCAGTCCATTGTCTCAAAGTCAGAGGTGGGCGTCCTCATGGAGGTGTCCTTCTGGAGTTGCCCCCTCAAAGGTACCCTGTGGAATGTGTCCTTCATGAAGCTTTCTCAAATGCTGCATAAGGAACCTGAAGGGTGTGAAACCTAAAGAGTTCTATCTAAACCTGAGCTGATAAGATGCTCAGTTAAAAGAAAGGATGATAGAACAGGAGAAAACTGACAGTTTATTATATGTTTACTCATGGCAATCTATACTTTTCATGTATGAAAAATGCCCATCATGGTTTTCAGAAGAAAGGGGAATGGTGTGAACCAATTTTTAAGTATAGGAGGTGGTATAAACCCAGTTTTGCTCCTGTTGAAGTGACATACAGATGCTGCTCATGAGGGTGAAAGATATAAGACCAACATGGAAACAACAAGCTTATGTCACTTGGTTAGATAAACTGAAGTCAAAATTCAGCAAGAGCTTCCAAAACCAGGCTGGATATAATTTATTTTAAAGAGATTATTTTTCTCCAAAGCCTCAATCAACACACTATAAACAGTATGACGCTTTCTTCCATTTCCATTTTTTGTTAGCAATTTCCATTATGAAGTCTTCAAGCCATTATCTGACTGCTAACATTCCAGATGGATATTTTGGTGATTTTTGCTTTTTGTTTTTTTTTTTCAACATATCAACTTTAAGTAAGATTTTGGAGCCAAATGCAATAAATCTTTAAATGAAAGGGCTCTTTTCCTTCCCTTAGAGGACTCTGAAAGAGATCTTCTATCCTTAGAAAACCTCAATCAACCACAGGAGAGAGAAGGAAAGCAAAGCAAGCAGAAGAACAAAAGGGGAAAAAAGTCTCATTTCCCTCAGATATTAAAAAAAAAAAAACCTAACAACCAACCAACAAACCAAACCCCCCACATATCATGCAAGGTACAATGCGGATAATCTCTGCAGAGAGCACTGGTTCTACAAAAGCACTTCTGCATTATTGAAAATCTATGATGCAACCCACTGATCTGGCTGAAAAGGTGAAATTCTGGCTAAGGCAAGGGGTGTAGGTCTCCCCCTTTTCAAATGAGCAAAAAAACTTCATTGTTTTACCAAAAGTGACTTCTCATTATGAACACTCACAGAGTAAGATTTCAAAGCAATTGGAATCCATACATTGAACAAACATACCCATTAACTTTTTTTCCAGAGAAACAGCTATTACACTTCACTGTTTCATTTCATCAACTATTGCTATTTCAGAAATTTAGTCAATAGCATGCTGGGAAAAAAAACAAAAAAAGCCCTAGCAGAAAATATTGTAAAAATAAATAAAATAAGATAAGGTTGCTCAAGTTCTTATGAACATTCACCTGCAAACAGAAAAAAAGCCCAACCCTCATTCACCTGTGTAATGCAGCTGTGCATTATGCCTAAGGACTAAAATGAATAGTACAAGAACTAGGGCAGCACGCATGGGAATGAATAAGAAGGCAGGTCAGAAGGTCATAAGAAAAGAACATCTGTTGCTGTTATATAAGGTTTAGGATTCACACCCGTCCCTCTACTCAAGAGCTGGAATTCTTTTTCATCCTTTTAGAACGCATTCATGTCAAATGCAGTTTTTCCTCTTCGCACAAAGTAAATAACTGAGACTACTGTAGATAAAATTAAAAAGATGACAAGATTCCAGGTCTCCTCATGCCTCTTAAAAATATCAAACTCTGGAAGAATTTGATTTCCATAGTTCTGTGCCTAGGAATTGAGTCTACTCTTCTACCTCTTAAATGAAGCTCAGTAGGCAATAACAGATTCAAAATAAACAGTCTCACTTGTGCCCTCATTTTTGACCTAACACCATACAAACAGGGCACCAAAGAAAAAATAATTGATTTACTTAAGGGCTTTTAACCAATATCACTGCTTTGTTACAGTGTGTTACACATTTTTAAGACAGAACTGTATGTTTGAAGTACATCTATTCTTTTACTGCAACTACAGCTGGGAGCCCAAAATGGATCTGCAGGGTCACAATGTAGGTACGCAGAAAAGGAAAAACACACAATTAGTGACAACCTGAGAAACCTGCAGGTATTGTACTGCATAGTGATATATATGATAAAGAAAAAAATGAAGAAATGTAGAAGTTTTGCTTGGAAAATTTCAGTATCTACACTTAACATAAAAGACTAAAGTTGGCATCCTTCCATAAGCTAGCCTTAGCCACCACTGGACAAAATTCATCTCACCACATTTTGCCACAGGGCCAACAATTAATCCTGCAAATCCTTGCTTCATTTGCTGTACTTCCAACTTCTTCATTAACTTTATTATCCCAGAGATGACAGTTTTCTTCACTGTTCTTGATTTAAATCCAAGGCATGTTCCCAGCCCTGATTTATCTGCAGAGAGGCACAGTAGACAGCAGTTCAGTGGAAACCACAGTACATGCTTATTTAATTACAGACAGTATCATAATGCATATGTATATGGACAAGGGAGCTAATTTGACATTAAAAAAAACAACAGGAAGGAGAAGCCTGTACATAATTTTCTGTGTTTTAAAGACTATGAATAACAAGAATTTAATTATATTGTATCGTATCTATATGCACATAGATCATCAAGACTGCTCCAGACAGCACTTCACTAGTTACATTAAAAGATGCGCTTCTATCTTATGCGATAAAAGCAGTAGCTTGTCATCTGTCTTATGGAAAACCCTGCCAAGAATGGCATATTCTAGCTAGAGAGTGTCACAGGTATTTCCTGACAAGAGTGGAAAGGCAAGATACAGGAATCTTTGATTCATTCCACCTCTCAAACAAATTTTCCTTTAATATGTACAGCTTTTCACACCAGCACAATCCTTTCTCTGTCTTGGCAGCCAACATATCCTTAATACACTTCTCTCTCTTCTTTGGTTCTTCTCTCATAATCTCATTTTCTTAGTCTCCAGTTCTCATTCTTTCCATTCCAGTTCTACTCTTCTCATCCAAGCACTAGTAAACTGATCTCCCCAGGTTGTTCAGTACCTTAGTTACCTGCTTACTACCAGCCCCATTTTTAATAACTCCTACTTGAATCAGCTAGCATATATATGTCCCTTGCTTATAATAGCTGCATGTTTCTGACCCCTTCTGCTTCTCCCAGTCTACCAAAATTTTTAGAGTTCCCATCAATCATAAGAATTTTGCATCTGTGCAGCACAAAATTACCTCTAATATGGAAATGAGACAGCAACAGCAAAGGATGAGACATGGAATAACACAAGGGATCAATATCCTGAATATTTTTTACCATCTTCTGAAATATTTACCATTATTTAAAGGTTGGTTTATTTTTAAACAACAACCAAACATTTACCTGTGAAATTAATTTGTTACCTATGGCTCCTGTAAAGCATGATTTAAGGAAAAGGAAGAAGCATATCTACCCAAAAAAAAAGCAACTTCTTTTAAAATTAATTCATGCTGACAAATTTCAGAGTTTTTTTACACATCTACAATCCAGATGGTCTTGTAAATAAGTAAGAGCTTTGGATGCCATTTTTAGAAACACATTACATGAAGTATGCAAAGTAGGCAGTGTACTGAGATGAGTGAGATAATTTACTGACAATGCTGTAGAAAGGACCTTTTGTGTTGCCAGTCACAAGTTAACCTACATTATTTCCAACACAGTTACTCTGTGACATTGTGGTATTTGACGGGGAGCCAGAAAAAGATGCATGCCATCCAGGACTGTCAAGACTATTAAATACATCAGGAATATTAAGCATTAATATATTATTGATATGATATATCTTTTTAATAAGGAAAAACTAATTTGTTTCTTATCCTCACACAGGCACAAGATATATACACCCATATGAGAACCTGAAGATTAGTATATTGTTACGAAAGAGAAAGAGGCATAATAGGGTTTTTTTCAACTATGTGGCTTTGTGGAAAAATATTTGAGACAGGGCTTGTGGTTATAATGCAATTAAATGTAATTATTAATTATATGGTTAAAGAAATTATTAAATGTGTTGAGCCCACTGTAATTCAAAGGTCATTTATGCAGTAAAATTACTGTGCAATGAGGTAGAATATTAAATTAGAGAACACTGACTTATTAACCTCTTCGTATAACCTCACAGATCCCACTAAATTCAAAGCACTGTGATCCATTTGCTAAATGGCACACAATGCATCATCCACACTGCCAAAGACTTGGGCACCAATGCACAATGTGTAGCTCTTAGGTAAAAAATGGAAAATCGTTCCAATGTCAAAAAAAAATCCAAAGCAACTAACTAAACAAAAAAAGACAAACCCCACACACATATCTCACAGCTGCATGGCAAATGAAAGTTACCTGGCACAGAAGCACAGAAACTCATCTAACTCTGCCTGTGTCTGAATACTACTTTCAAAATACAGTTTTTCTTATTTCAAACTGAACTCCAGTTACAATTCCCACACTGTCCATGTTATTTTTACTCTATAAAACTGAAATGCAATAAAAAAAAAAGACTATATGAAACTAGTTCTGAAATAATTTCAAAATAAAGAAACCTCTAATACATTTTTCTATCTGTCAAGTAAAGCCAATTAAAGTGCCCCAGTGGTGAACACAACTTTAAAGTCTATGAGTTTTTCCTGGAGCTACCTTTTCAGACTGTTTCATCATAATCCTCATTATTTCCAGCTTCCAATATCCTTGTGCTTGGCTGGTTTATCCCAGCAAATGACCACTCATTTGCAAATAATATGTTATACATTGCTATAAACAGACCACGTGTGGGTTTCCCAAACTTTAATAGGTCTCCAAAGTTGAAGGATCCTTCTTAAAACAGTAAAAATCCATTTGTAACTCTATTTTGGCCTCTATAAAACCACCTGGTTTTGATTTATTTCTACTGGAGCTAATACTTTACACTATGGAGTACACAGTATTCTTCGGTATAAAATAAATGCCTGGCGATGGCGATGGCAATAGTTGGTTGAATAACTACAAAACACTGTCCATCAGCTTTAAATTACAAACAAAATCAAATTTTCAGAGCCTTTATTTATGTCTGCTGCAAAGTTTTCCAATATAGCAAAATATATAATCTCTTACTAGACCGTATTAATCTTAAAGATAATTCAATCAGAACTCTCTGGTTTCAGATCTCAACACACTAAACTGCTAAACACACTTCTCATCAGCACCATTCCTTCCCTCATTCGCATTCACGTTCATACCTGCCTAACAGAACTTCTCAAATATCCAACTAATACATATGTGTATGTATATAAAATTAATTTTCTTCCATATCAAGATTGGTGATTATATTTTATCAAGTATTAGGAAATGCTAATTACCATATGAGAATGAGCGAGTCAGAACAGCACAGTTTTGTAGCTTTGGTTTTGATTTCTTAACACATCTCTGCTTTTGAACAGGGTGGCATTTAATAACATTTCCTGGGAAGTGACAATAACAAATACTAATGTCTCATTTCAGTCAGAATGCCGGCTCACTTGAATGTAATAGCAAGTATTTTTTTCGGTACACTAACTGTGCATATATCTCTGGCATTGATGAACTCATGGTGCTCTCAACTGTTATAAATGTTTTTCATTTCCAAATAAAAGTCCATTTTTTCTGAAGATAAAATTAGTTTTTAAATTATGATGTTTGCTTAGCACAGCACATGCAATTTCAGGCATTCATAAAGCTGTTAGTTTCTTTGCTTGTATATATTTTCCTTGTTGAAGCGCCTCAGCGTACCTGGTATCAGTGCAGAAAGCAACAGAAAGCAACCATGCTGTCTTGCAGGGTTAGTAAGCACACCAGCATGCCAACTAACATAAAATAGGATTTGCAAATATTTGAATATAAATAACATTAACAAGTCTCTTCTTCATAATTCAGATCAGGAATAGGTCTCATGTTGTACATTTCATAAAACTTATTTAAAGTAAGAATTTGTCTCATGAATTCTGAACAGGTCAGATTAGAATTGGTTTGATCTGCCTGATGGAACCATGTAAACAGCTCTCGAGTTCTTTGATTTTTGGGGTTTCCATGCTTTCATATGTCCCTAATCTTAGTATTGCCATATACTTAGTACACATACACAGAACTAGCACCTCAAAATTTCTATAGTTTTTCAAGTACATCTTTGCTAAGTGCCGCTACTCAACACTTCTCAATTTCTTTTTTCCACCCTTTCCTGGTCAAAAGGAAAATTTGCCCTTTAATTGAAGAGTCTGTCAAAATTAACATAATCTTATTACCATATCACCAAATGGAAACCCCAATTAAAGGAATTAACAGAAACATGGCTACATGCAGTAGGCTTAATTGTTGAAAATGGGAAAGTCTCATTGTGACTTACATAACATAGACACTAATCAATCTAAGATAATAAATTCTCATTAAGAGTAAGCCAGAAAGCTCCCCATGTTTAAAGATGATTTTCTTCCTTTGTTTTTTATCATCTCAACTTTTCATTTCAAAGGTCATTCTTTTAAGTTACTCCACATAATTTAATCAAAGTACATCACCAGCTAAAAAAAAAAAAAATAATCATACACTTAAAAAACCCTATAGAATATACAAAGAAATTTGCTTTATATTCTGTCATAAATGCCAGGGCAGCTATCACATGTCATTTCTTGTCTCTGGCACGTATTCATTCACTGAGGATATAGTCACTATTTTCTGCTGAATATGTCAGGATGTCACAATTGCACTATTCATCCAAGAGAAAAGCACAGAAACCAGCTCCTACTGGTTCCTCAATTAATTTACTGTTAACTTCAGGAAATGAAATGTTAAACATGTGGAAATATTAAACCAAATATGTACTTTTAAATATATGACATACACTGGGAAAAAAAAAAAAGAAAAATCTCTGGCATGTGTCTAACAATGAGTAACACAATGCTGTATGTTCTAGCAAACATGTTATCTGATGATGAAATAATTATGTTCATGTCTACACAGCACATGCATAACTATCCTTTAACTGAAAAATCAATGATTTAGAAGCGAGATGTAACTGATGACAATTACATATCCTCAGACTGAAGTTATTCCCTGTCTTTGAAAGAGTGATCTGTTGCAAATAGTCACCAAAACATACTAGCTTACAAAGTGACACAACAAGCAGAGCTATAATTGTTGTGAAATTAAAGAACTGTGCGTATTTTCAAAAAGTGCATTCTAAAGCTCATTTGTGTACACTATGCTAACAGCATGTCAGGAGGCAACACCAAAATCAGTGGAATTCAGGCAAAAATCAGAAACTAAAACATCAAACAGTACATTCAACCATTCTGAAGATGGTAGACTCTAAGAGACAGATTTTGTTTTCCAAAGTCATTACCCTTCCAGCTTAAAAGACAACCAGAACAATGCACTAAACACAGAATTAAACTGTGACATGTGCCATAAAGCAGCTGCACAATTATGAGAACACAGGTTATCCAAGCCCTTGCTAGAAGGGGCCAGTTCAATAAAATATTGATCATGTGACACCTGTTCATGTACCAAAAGTAAGCGCTCACACTTAACGGGGTTGTTTCCCCTCCTCTTCCTCTCTTGCTTTTTTTTCTTTTCCTTCCAGATTCAGGAACACACTGTCACTTCAGGTCACCAACAGACTGGCTTTATTTAAGTGATTTTGGATTGGAGAAGGCGGTTTTAGAGGCAGTTTTTCCTGTAATCCATATCAGACTACTTGGTATCGTACTACATAGTGTACAACATAAATTCTTGAACTGGAACAACATTTGACAAAAAAGTATGAAACTTTTGACTACCTGTTCTGCAGGAAAAATACTCAGCTTACAGTTTCTCCTCCACCTTTGGCACAGATAGATGTTACCTGCAAAGGCTGGGATAACCTCAGATGGGACATCAGGAAAAATTTCTTCACCGAAAGGATTGCCAAGCATTGGAACAGGCTGCCCAGGGAAGTGATGGAAACATCATCCCTGGAGGTATGTAAAAGATATGTAGATGTGCTACTTCAGAACATGGTTCAGTGGTAGACTTGGCAGCATTAGGCTTACTATTGACAAAATGATCTTAAAAGTCTTTTCCAACCTAAGTGATTCTACAATTCTACGAAATAAAAAGTAAAAGCTTTTGTTAGGCAAAGCAGAGTAAGAACAGCTGGCAAGAGCACCTCAACTTTTCCATTCTGAATGAGTTTAGTTACAGTATAATATGATATGGTAAATTATTCTAGTTGGCTCTGCCACCCTATACTGAGCAAATAATCTGGCAGAAGGAGACAGATAAAACCCATAACAATTGTTATTGTGTATGGATTCTGTTCAGAAAAAAAAAATTGTTTCTGATAAATTTCTTAATTTATGAAAAAAGTGAATTGGAAATTTCCTTAAGTAACTAGTCACTTTAATAGGCATTTGGCTTTTAGCTGACAATAAGCCAGTCCCTTTGGGTGAATATTTTGGTAATGACTGAGAATACTAATTTCTCAGTGCTAAGGCCTTTCTCCGTGATTTCTCTTTATTGCAGAGCACTGAAGACATGATAACTGCTTCATATTACTCCCGGGCAACAGGAGTTTTAATTTCGCTTTATTTTTTAAGACTATGCAGATTCAAGTGATAAAAAGTCCACTTGAAAGTAGCTTTGAGAGGGGCATAGAGCAAATACTGAAAAAGCCACAACTTCACAAAAGCAGACGTCAACCTTCCCTGCTGCAATTTGACTGCAGCTTTCTGAACACTGGATAAGAAGTTTTTTAGTACCTCCTCCATGTAATTCTACACCATGTGCACTACAGGAGTCACTTAGGACAAAGTTAAAATGTAAGCACATTATTTGACATGCTAGAAATTATCTGAACACTTAATTTTTAATTGTTCTTTTGGCTTAGTAATTTTGAAAAATATCTTCTAGAAAGTAAAAGCTAATGACAATATCCAACAAGTCCTGGTTTTTTATTGTCCTATAAATGTGAGGAACTTGGATTTCGTATATTTGACATTTAAAATAAATGCATGTTATATACCCTATGCATTTTGTATTCTTTGTTCTACCCTTTGAATCCATTTGTTTATTCTCGTACTTTAAGCCCTTAGGACTCATCATCTTTTCTGGCTAGGAAACATGTCAGAACAATGTAGGAATTCATAAATTTCTTTTCTCCTAGCCACCAAGAGAGATCCAAGGGGTCAGACAAATAAAACTCTTTTCTTCTGGTTTTACTTTCTTATTCAGCTCATCCAAAATAGGGAGAAGCTGCTTTGTCTTGGTTTTCTGCAGGGTTTTGGAAAAACAGGAGGAAGATTTAAGCTCTCTTGGCGGGGACAGGACATAACACAACCAACACAAAATTTGAAGACCCCTTCCAACACAAACCATTCCATGTCTCTATGAACTTCATTAGTTTCAGAAACAAATAAACCAGTTTTGAGGCAGTACTTCAGCTGTATTTATGATTCATCTATTCAACTGACCTGCCTTCAAATATCAGTTTATTCCTTCACCTCTTGGCTCACCATATGGAGGAAAAGAGGTAAGTAATGAACCTCTGCATAAAATGCAGTGTGGTATGAACTTTTGCAGCTTTCACGGCTGGACTTAGTAGGAGGTGAATATGACCTATCAGATATACGATTTGAATAAGCAGTAATGAAGAGCAAACCCATGTTTTACAGTCATTTTTCCACAATGTTCTGCATTGGAGTTTTTTTGGTAAAGTTTTAGTAAAAATATGCACACATACACATTTATATGTCCAACAGAAATGTAAGAAAAAAGTTATGAAGAAACTTCACTTAGTATAAATGTTTTTCAATATACTGCCATGAGGCAAATAAAGGGTCACAGTACTTAAAAAGGAACCTCTTATAGGGAGTGAAGAAACAAACATTGCATAGGCTTGAAACATTCTTCATAGCCTGTTGTCTTCTACTTAGCAACTCTTCTTTCCTGAGAAGAAATGTCACACCAAACAAAGCAGCCTTTAAAAATCTAACACAGTGTCAGTCACTACAAAGGAGATAATAATATGTGAATGTACATGTTATTTCACATGCTTTGCTCCAAGTTTTGAAAACACTTGCAGAGCCTGTAGTGTTTACTTAAAGTAGCACAAATTTACGGTAAGTCAGAAATTGATATCTTTGCCCTTTTTTGTTTGTCGTTGAGAAAACAAACAAAAAAGTATCAATGAATTACTTTGACACAATCATCAGTAAAACATTGTTCCCTGGAGGATAACATCATTTCAACATAAATAATGACTCAATGAGCATACAGAATGGTGGCTGAAATAAAGGCAATGTACAAAAAAAATATCAGCTATATATGACATCCGACGTATATCTTAGAAAAAAATAAAGAAAAACAAAGTTTCATGGTTTGCTTTTTTTTTTGGAAGTACTAATAATAAAAAAGTAATTACAGCTTGACTTTCAGTGTGACTGAAGTAAAGGGTTTAAAAGTCATGGCTGAATAACCCTCACCTACACAAGACAGCGCAATTCACACGTTCAGCTTTGTGTTGTGGTTACACACTCTACACGAGTCTTCACGCTGAGGCCACTCAAAAATGCCGGCATAGTCATTAGGGTAAGATTCATTTCAGCAGTCCAGGACATCAGCACTTTAAAAGCAGAGTTGCCTGGCAAAGATGGAAGGAATTTTTCCCCTCTAGCCTAGGATCAGACTAATTTTTGCTCTTTCCAAAACATACTACTGAATTAGATGAGTGGAAACATCTGAACTGGAAAGTCTCCAGGACAAGAGATAGCTGTCAGCATTGCAGTCACACATACTCTAATTAAATCAAGATTTTTTCCAGACTCCTCTATACACTGAACGTATCTGTTTTCCCAGGCTAGAGTAATGGATGCCCTGAGATTTTTGTTTTCTTTTTCATCATTGTCAACATTACATTTTATGGCAAATGCTACTTCTAGGTCCCAGGAGAAAATAAGCTGTCTCTTCCAATACCATTGGATTGTTTCACTCTATATTTCACTGTTGTACAACAGCCACACAGTTTCATATGTACAGGTTTCCACTCCAAAATAAAAACTAAAGTAGTACCTTGTTTCTCCCTCCTCTTGCATCTCCCTCTGCAGTTGCTGCACACTGCATGTTCTGCTCCTAACTCATTGCCGCTACTATAAATCCCACAGACACCCCTCAAGCGGTACAAACATCTTTTTTCTCCAGTCCTCAAGTAAGAATGACATGAAGATTCAGTGTAAGGCATCCAGCACAGTTCATTAAGTATTATTTGTATGAGAATTAGAATATAAACCATCTCTCAAGTAAAAATGCTAATTTAACAGTCATATGGGTTTTACATATACTAATGAATAAGACAAAAAAAAAATAAATAATTAGTAAATTATTCACAGTTTCAAGGATCTGACTCATCAGAGAGGAATGGAATACTTTAATCAAAAATAGATAGCAGATTATAAATTAATATTAAAATGAGATAATCCTAATTCCCCCCAATGCCTTTGTTTCTACGACTTGCAAGAAAGCAAAGACATTCTTGTCATGAAAGACAAGGGGAGGAGGCAGCACAGTTTGGCGTGTAGATAGTGCCTGCACTGCTCTCTCTGTGCTCCCCGGTGGAGGTGCTCCTGCAGCAGGGGCTGAGCTGCGGAATGCTGTTAATAGGCTGAAAAAGTGTCAGGGAAGGTGAGACGAAGCAGCACTTCTTGCTCTAGGACCTCAGTGTGCAGGGGCCTCAAGAGTCTACTGTCGCTCATGCAGGAAAGGAGACCGCTAACACAGGAAGCTGGGAAACAGTAACAGAAAAGAAAAAAAGGAGGAAGAGGACAATTAAAAGCAAGGGGTTTCCTCCTAAATCTGTTCTCCCCAACCAGAACCACTTTGCTGTCCTGCAGGGGGCTGATAAGGAAACACACCTGTGTGCACCAGGAACAACCGGCTGATGCACTGCTAAAGAAGATCACTATTGGTGCTACCTGGAAGAAGCAGCTGGTTGTAGTGGTGGGGGACTCTACTCTGAAAGGAGCAGAGGCATCCATCTGTCAGACTGACCCAGTCTCAAGGGAGACGTGTTGCCTACCAGGGGCTCGGATCAGGTATGTTGCAGAGAGGCTGCCTGCTCTAGTTGGTCCCACTGACTATTACCCACTTCTAGTGATCCATGTGGGTGCTACTGATTTAGACAGCAGCAGCCTGGAGAACATAAAGAAGGACTGCAGAGCTCTGGCAGAGGTGGTTAGGGGCTCTGGAGCGCAGATCATCTTTTTGTCAATTTTCCAGGATACAGGGCAGGACCTTAAAAAGTCTAGGAGGACTGACCAGGTTACTACATGGTTAGAAAGGTGGTGCTGTAGTCAGGGGTTTGGGTACCTAGAACACAGGACTCAATGTAGTAAGCCAGATCTACTGGGGGCTGGTGGAGCTGGTCTGACAAAGAAAGGGAATAGGGGACTTGGTAGGAGACTTGCCGGACCTCCAGGAGACCTCCTTGGATGGATGAGGAGCTGCTGAGGAAAATTCGGAGGGAAAAAAGAGACCTATAAAAGGTGGAAGCAAGGACAGGTGGCCTGGGAAGAATAGAAGGATGTTATCTGGGAAGCTGGGTACCAGGTCAGGAAAGCTAAGGCTCAGTTAGAATGAAACTTGTCTAGGGATGTTAAAGATAACAGGAAGGGATTCTGCAGTTACATTGCAAATAAAAGACTGACCAGGGACAACATGGGCCCTCTTCAGAAGATATCAGGATAACTGGCTACATCTTTGCCTCAGTCTTCATCGGCAAACACTCTGGCCATACCACCCAAGTCTTGGAAAGCAGAAGCAAGGGACTGTGAGAATGAAGACCTTGGACCCACTGTAGGAGAGGATCTGGTTCAAGACCATCTTAGGAACCTGAACGTACACAAGTCCATGGGACCTGATGAAATACATCCACAGGTCCTGAAGGAGCTGGCAGATGAAGTTGCTAAGCCACTGTCCATCATATTTGAAAAATCTTGGCAGTC
>JASSUY010051734.1:0-40547 GCA_032466535.1 Forpus xanthops | reverse complement strand
CTTGTATTTGCCTTGTCATTATTATTACTGGTGGTAGCAGTAGTGATTTATGTTATACCTTAGTTACTGGACTGTTCATATCTCAACCTGTGGGAGTTGCATTCTTTCGATTCTCCTTCCTATCCCTCCAGGAGTGGAGGGAAGAAAGAGGGGAAAGTGAGTGAGACAGAAAACTGTGTGGCTTAGAGGCTTAAACCACAACACCCACAAAACAGACATGTGAAATCTGGGGTGCTGCTCAAGTTACTTTAATATAAACTAAAGATTAATATTTGGTTTGAATGCCCAACACTAAAGCACAAGTTAAAATAAGACACTGTCATAAATTCAGAGCTCAACTATGACCCTCCCTCTTCAGGGGATGCAGCTTTTAGAAGTGTGTCCTATCAAAACCAATGGCCAGAAAGGACTATCAGAGTACTAATCTAAACTGAATTAAACACCTGAATGGATATTACAGAGCAGGATCATTAGCTAAATGATTAGACAAAGCTCTCGGGCATCTTATCCTCTCAGTTAGAAAGAATATTAAAAATATTGTTCTACTGAACACAAAGCAAGAAGACAACATTGTGTTTTGGAACAGGAGAAAAGCTCTGACTGGAAAAGAAACTTGCCTAAGGTTAATACAACTGTCCAGTTTCAGGTACTTTATGGTCTCTATCCAATATATCAATGCATACTTGCACAAAATGTCATCGCATAAGCACAGTAGTTCTGCCTACTCATTAATTATGCTGTCAGTCACCTATCTTAAACATGCTAGCTGAAAAGAAATTGTGAGATGCATTTTCTTTTCCTCAAGTATCTTTACCTTGGCCCTGTGTCTGTTTTAAATTTCCATCCACGTTCTTCTTCTCCTACAGTCTTTGACCTATTTAGCCCATTATCTGGCATTCTTTCAAAACCAGAAATCTAAAAAGTGTACAGTGAGGGAAAGAAAAGAGAGACAGGGAAATAACCCCAACTCCCAGAATCAACAGGATGTTGATATAAGGGATCCAGAAGTTCCTTCCCACCAGACAGATCAATGACCAATTATCTATAAAGCATAGGTCTAGGCAGCAGGGTTCAACACTGGTCAGAATTATTTACTTTTGTAATTTTAAAAATTATTCTCCATCACTTTCAGTGTGAAATATATGTATGGAGGGGCTCTGAAAGCTGAAAATTCATTAGATGAACTAGGAATGAGCTAGTAAAGCAAGCTCCCTGTAACACCAGTAAGTTAGTGGCAGAAAAAGCACTCTCCAACAGACAGCGCACCTAACTATAATCAATCTGCTATTCATTACAGCAAATATTGGTACGGAAAGAGTCAGCCAGCAGTCCCTTTTCATTAGGGGATAAATACTGCTTGTCTTTTATGAGATTATAGAACAACTGTGTGAGGAGTTTGCAAAATCTGTACCCATACTGCCAGATGCCACTCATGCAGTCTGGACAATGCTAATTTCAACCCCAGCACCAATCCCAATTGCTCCAGTGTCCTTGTGCTCTGTGAAGCACTACGTCCAATCTCCAGTGCTGTTTCAAAGACATTACAGCTGAGACAATTTCCTGTTTAGTTGTCATGCTAGAATAGGACCTCTTTCTGTGCAACTTGTCTTTGTCAGGGTAAAGTAGCCAAGCACCTTTTGATGAGACTCAGAGGAATTCCAGATGGCCTCAGCAAAAGACAACTTTTCTAGCTTCCTGTAAAAAAGCTCTGACTCATCTTTATGATTAACCATAAATAGCTTGTTTGGAAATACTTGATGGAAGTTGACCTAACCAGACCTAGCTGATCACACAGAAAGGCTGGTCCCATGTATGAAGTCTCCCTTATATTTTTTCTTCTGTTCAATGGGCAGTCCTTAGGTGTTGTCTAAACTGTGTATTAACTTTCAGGGTGTTCCCTCTGCCAACAGCCTCTTTCAGTGAGGACAGCAAGAGATTTTCTGGTGTTTGACCAACTTTTATACTTGAGAACAATTTTTTTTAGAGAATTGCATCATTAGCAAGTGTTTTCCTCTTTTTCTTCATTCTCACTGTGAGATTCTTAGCTTCTCCTATACTGAATTGCTGTGTTGCAACCTAGAGATGTTCAATACCATTACCGTCACAAACGTGACACTTGTTTCTGCTCTGGAGCCACTGTCATTCAACATACAAAAACATACCCTGCATCTGGAAACTAGCAGACATCTTCTCATCTAGAGAACAAAGTAATCCCTCTAAGGGGCTACAGCAGTGGCGGGCAGATCAGGGTGACACAACAGAGTTCAAAGGCATCAGCCTCCAGCACCTGTGCCATGCACACAGTTGGAAAGCATTCAACCTGAGCCTGGTGCCAGTCAATACCAGTTGCAGAAGTATGGGACCTGCTCTGGATGTCTCTGCCAGGATGATCAACCAGGAGCCAATACCCTTTTTCAAAAGTGCTGTTAACTCATGGGTTCACAGTATAAACATCACCTGGAAACAGAGAATAGATGAAGAAGAAACATGATTTATAAAGTAGATCTACCAAGTGGACCATCTCTCTTAAATTCTCTTTTGCTTGCCTACATAAAGCAGAAAGTCTCTGCCAAACTGCTATTGTCCTGTGGGCAGAACTCTGTTAGAAAGAGAGAGAATTTAGTCTTCATCTGTGTAAAGGTGACTGGAGATAATGGAGCAGATTGTAATAAATTTCTTTCTTTAATTAATGCCTCTGAATCTCAGGAGGTGGAAGTCTGGTCTCTAATTAGTTATGTGTTAAGCTTCACTCTACATCAGTCAGGCTCTCTGCTGCAAAATAGCGTATCTCATCCTAGTCTCAAAGAACACTGTTTGCTTTGTACAAGTATTCCTGCATCTAATGAACGCCATTTATTACTGAGACTGTGATGCAGGTCCAACTATACTGCGTAACACATAGCTTTTCTCAAAGCATCAGAACCTAGTGCTGTGTTTTTTCTAATGTCATTCATAGCACCAAAACAGATCTACAGTGCAGTATTTTAATACTGCAAATGCATGGCTGCCCAGTTCACCTGGGAGTGATTAAACATGAGAGTCACCCCAGTTGATTTGTCCAATTTGTCTTCAATTGGTGAGAGGAACGAAGATAGAAGTAAGTACATGTACTCAAGAGGCCATCATGTTCTTTGTAGGCACTGACCAACAGGAACATAACCCAGCTGAGTAAATAACCCCTTCAATGCATCCACAGAGCTTCCTCCATCTTGCTAGAACATCTCTTCCACAACTTCTTCACTATTGTCCTTATGACATGTTTGCTCTTTCTGCCACTAGCATAAAACTATCATTCTCCTAACTGAAGTCAGTCCCTTTTGACATAGTTCATATTCAATACACTAAACTCATAACATCTCTATAATAAACCACAGACGACAAAATCTGAATTTAACCCAGACAAACCGTGCCTTCTAACACAGACTTCATGTCTACTCTCAGAAGTTCTTTTCTGACAGTGGCAGTAGCACAGTGCATTTTTTCCCTTTAATATACATGGTGCCAATCTAGACATCATCAGATTAAATGTCCAGCATGGAATTTATTCTAGCTCCCTTGTTTTGTGCTTTTGGAGATAGCTTTTACACTATGGTAGTAGGTAGTCTGATTCTTAACAAAAATCAAACCTAAATGCTGAGAAGAATTTGATCCACTGCACTGAGCAAATAAGTCCTAACTCCACCTTTGGGTAATAAAATACATATATAAATGCTACATATAATTTGCTATTAATAATTTATTATTATCATTATTTATGTTATTTAATAACAGCATAAGCATGGCCAGGAAAGGAGGCAGCATGTCCCACCAATTTCTTAAGTGAGCAAGTTCCTTCCTCTGCATAAGTATTCCAGCCCAGAAGTGCTTTATGTCAGATGAACTCTCCAGCCCACCTCTGCTTTTTGCAAAGGAAGAAAGCTTCCAGCTAAAGGAAAGAACAGTCTTAAATATGAGATACACAATGGTAGAGACCATAATGGCATCTAAAAGCATTTCCAGTAACACAGGAGAATCTTTATGGCCTTCTGTATACTTGTTAATTACATTAACCATGATAAACTTTAATATTATTATTTGCTAATAATCTTATATTGAAACCAAGGTAGATGCAATATATAATACTATAAGAACTCCATGCTTGTCTGCATGAACGACATGCTTGTCTGCATGAACGACAAATAGAGTGCATAGTTTCTGCTGTATGTTCTTCCTACGCCCTTGGTGAAGTCAATCATAAATTGCCATGTAAAGATATCCATTACTCATACTTTTTTGAAGTCAACACTTCCTATTTTGGAATGGAAAGGTTCACTTAAGTATAGACCTAGATGCTGCTATATAGCCCTGGTAAAAGTATAGCACATTCAAAGATTTACATACTTAAACCAAAAAAGCTGTATGAATCTTAGAAGAAATTTGAATATGAAGATTAATTTATTATCCATTGCCAAACAATGGCTTATATTAGAGTGTTGGAGAAGAAAGCTACCTCATAAAACAATCAGTGCTAATAAAAATACTTAATACTGCTTTATATAATAAGTACTTATATTTTCCATCAGATTGACTGAAAGCTACCCAAAATTAGAATACAAAGCAAATCCTTTGGTGGAAAAAAAAAAGCACTGCAGAGCAGAAATGGCATTGACAACAAAAAAACAGGCTGCATTGGGTTTTTTGCCACTGAGTTTGGTACAAGACATAACTAAAGGCCAAAGTAATTACCGCTGTATTAGAAAGCCATTAGGCAAGCAGATGCCAAATAACCAATTTCTCCATAACTAAGATGTGCTGTGGACAGCTAAGACCCAGCTCTGAAAACATGCTCTCCTTTCACATAGTCCTAGACAGATAGGCAGCCCCAGGCCTGCAATAGTCTGAAGCTATTCCCATCATTGCCTCCTCACCTCCCCACCTGATTCTTGCTTCTTCACTACTTACTCATTCATCACAGCTGTCACAACTTCCTTCTGTAAAAGACCTTGAATGAACATCCTCATTCTATCTCTGCTCTGACAGCATGATGCAAGGGTTCAGGAAATAGCACTGGCTGAGGGGATGCACTAGGTTGTAGATGCTGAGCTGTGCCAGGCTTACTTCCCTCATAAAAATGGGTCAGAGCACCTAAAGGAGTCATGGCTCAGCATTCCAGACACAGAGGACACACGTGACTTTCCTAGTCTTTAAAGCATAGCCCAGGCAAATGGAACAGACCCAAGAATCCCAACAGAACCTTTCTCGCAAGGCCACACCAAATTTCTCTTCCTCCAGTGCATGCAGCAACACAGCTCTTTTCTAGAAAACTGTAGCCCTGAAACAGTTGGCATGATAAATAGGGATGCAGGGGAAGACATGCAGCTGCCTTAACTATCAGGGTCACAGAAAAGTAAGATTCAAACATAGAAAAGCTTGTGGGCATCTTACCACACACTAAGATCTTAAGACCTTATTAAAACAGCTTGTTGTGCTGACAGAGCTTTCTCAGATAGAACAGTACCCTCTCTGTTTCCCTTCCTTCATTCCCTCTCCTCATGCACAGACATTCTCAGCCACTGATGGCTGTGGGGACTCATCCACCAGTGACAGCCAGGAGGATGGCAGCCTTGCATATCACTGTAGATATGCTCTTCAAAACATGCATCTATGACGCATCTAATCCCAAACCTCTATCAACAGGAAATTAAGTCCTAAGAAAGAGTGGAGAAAGAGGAAGACTTTAAACCAAGGCAACCTAAAAGCATAAATGTAGTAATATATTTATGACTGCATCTCTGACAAAAAATTAAAAATTTAAATGTAATACCAGTACTGCCAATAACAAGGTGCCAGAATTGAAATGGAAAATTCCACTGAAGACAATGGATCTGATTCTGGTTTTTCTGAATAGCAAAGTGTTGTGGTTTAAGGCCCTCTAACTCATGCAGTCGCTCTCTCACTCCCCTCTCTTTCTTCCCCCCAGCTACTGGGGGGATGGGGAGGAGAATCAAAAGAATGCAACTTCCACAGGTTGAGATAAGAAGTTTAGTAACTAAGGAATAGTACAAACCACTACTGACATCGCCAATAATAATAATGACAAGGCAAATACAAGGAAAGAATACAATCGCTCACCACCTATTTCCAGACCAATCAAGCAGTGCATGCTCACCCTTCCGGGTCTCTGCTCTCCGTTTTTACATCCCGGACATGACGTCCTGTGGTATGGAATACCTCTTTGGTCAGTTTGGGTCAGGTGTCCTGTCTCTGCTTCCTCCTGGCTTCCCCTCCTCCCTGGCAGAGCATGAGGCTCAGAAAGTCCTTGGTCAGACCAAAACATTAACAAGCAATAACTGAAAACACTGGTGTTATCAGCGCAGTTTGCAGGCCCAAAATCAAAACCACAGTGCTGCACCAGCTACCAAGAAGGAAAAAATAACTGCTACTGCTGAACCCATGACACAAAGTCCATCAAGAGTAATTGATGCTGAACTCATAGAAGTCACTTAAAGTGTGGGAAGGGGATGGAGAAGGAGAGGAAACAGCAACTTTCAGAATTCCAGGCCATAAAAGATATCCAAAGCCAAAATAAAAAAAATACCTCACTGACTTTCTATTGCATTCACACTTGGGAAACAATTTTGTTTCTTTCCATAGGGCCTTTACATTTCTGAGCTTATTAAAGACAAAATATTTGGTCAAGTGTGCTACATTTGCAATAGTTAATAGAGCAGCCATTAAGTAACAGTTGCTGCAACGAAGCGCATTCACTGCAAAATGAGCCCCAGTAAGGAGAGGAACAAAACTTATCTGCTATGTTCCTTTTCCAAGACGGAGGACACAGTGCTGAACAAAGTTCTGTTTGGGTTCATTTTAATCGACCTATGGGAATTCATTACAAAGACTGTAAGATCCAGCTTTGAGAATTTAGCTCTCCTTCTCTAGGCCTCCACCTCCTGAGAACCCTACACTCAGTTTCAACCTCTTCGGCCTTCTCGCTGAGCATAGCTGCCTCTGTGTGTCATGGAAAGTTTATAGATGATGTTGGCCAAAGACTACTGGCAACCTAAGACTTTCTGCTGAATATTTCACACACACATTTGTAGAGCTCATCAAGCTTCAAGAGCTGTCCCTTGGCTACACTGCACTTACAGCTCACAGTCCTGGACTGCATTAGCACTTCTAAAAGTATAAAATACTTCTTCCCGTCCCAAGCCCTGCACTTCGGCAGAGAGGCTCTCAGTACTGTGTCTTCATTCCTTTGCCAGTGAATCACGAAAGGTACAGAAGGATATCCATAACGACAGCAGAATCTCAGCCTTTTTGTACTTGCGCTGCTGCTGCTTCTTGTATTTCCACTGCTCTGCCTAACTTTCAGCACCCCATATTTTTAACTTGTCCTCACTGCTGTGTTGCTCTAATTACACAAAGGACTGTCAGCTTTTCACAGTTACCAAAATAGCGTGACATTTTCAATAAATATGCCTGTTACATAAATAGTTCTCAGATCTCCTTTGCATCTGATGCTGCTGCCCAAGGTTTTATAGTTACACTCTGACAATGCTTTTCACAATTCAAATATTTCCAGAGTAATAGACTGTCCAAACACAAATGCCCACTCAATCACATCTCTTGTTTTTATTCAAATTTTCCTCCAAACTATACAAAACAAATCATAAGCACTTCAGAAAGGACTGTCTCATCTGAGCAAGCAGCAGGTCAACTACAGCAGCAGAAGCAAACCAAAATTGCACAATGCTCTTCTGAACCCAAAATGTGAACTAGACCAGAACCAAATAACAGATGACATGGCCACCCAAAAATAAAATGAGGACAGCGTCACCACCAGACCTTTGCCTGTGCAGTCTATGAATACTGAAAAAATGCTTGCTTTGGGGTTCTAGGACTTTTAAAGTGTATCCACGGGGCCATATTCTTTTTTAGTCATCTATGCGACAGGATCACAAAAATGATATAATATTAGAGACTGTTCTCTGTACCCCAGAAAAGTTATACAGCCTTCCTTAGAGAAAAAGGTGGGCGAGTAGGTAAAGAAACCCGTGTTTGAAACTGGAACAAGGAAAGAATGCAGTGTCTCAGTTCTTCCCTGTAAATTAATTTTATTGCTCCTAAATCAAAATGTCAGCACATAATTTATTTTCAGCTACTTCTATACACTGTATATTCTATACCTGTGATTTTACGTTGCATTTCAAAAATACCTCAAAGTGTATTTCTAAATAGCAGAAAATGCCATAAATCTTTTACCTGAAGACAGGTAACACTTATGGCCTAATCTCTTTCTGAACTATTCTAGTAAACAAATTGCTGTACCAGTGGTGTAATTCCCCAGGATTTTATCCAGAACACCAAACAGAAATAGAAATTTCAGCAGTAGATCCAAGAAAGCCTGAAATGCTTTCTGGGTGGACTAAGGGGAGTTTCTTCCTTGACACCAGATAGATATGTCCTAGAATATGAAAACAGCCTTTTTAAATATATCCTATTTCTATAAACGTCATATTTAAAACCAGCATTTGACTGTTGCACTGCTGTAGATTTTTCTTTTTTTTAAAGAAAGGTCTTGGAGGCCTTCATCTCCTTTGGCTACAAATTTCCATTAGTCAATCATGCATTACTGTAAACAGGATCGTGATCACACATGCACATGGCATTTTGTGAAAGAAGTGAGAGGCGTGAGGTGCCAGGAGATTTCATTGGCATTGTATTCTAAAAACCTGCATAACAATCTGTTTCTTCAACAATTATGATATGAGGCCATCAAGCCTATATATCTTACTGTTAGAATAAATGATCATTAGTTTTGCTTTTTTCCAGTATAAAACATGAAAACAGTGCCTCTACATGCAATTACAGGCATAGGGAGGATAGCTATTTACATGTGGAATTCGGTAGTTTGCAGATGCACAGTAATTTTATTACTGATGTACCAGGGAATGTTGGTCTATGTGGCTGACAACTCACTAAATTTATATTTGCACTACAGAATGTAGCAGTTTTGGGTAATTACAGTATCATATCAGATACCGCTCTTTTTAAAAAGAACGATAATATGTATTTTCATGGCAAGGTCATTGATTTGCATTTAGAGAGCTTCTATGTTAGGCATTACTGAAGTTTTACTTTTTAACTACTTGGGTGCTGCTGGGCACTGCAGGTGCTTTACAACCCGATCTCACCCTTCCATGGAACTACCAAGCATTGCAGGGCTCAATGACGTTTCACTGGCTCCAGAGGAATCATTTAAAGAACAAAGGCAGATGTGATGGGGGAAGCACTAAAGAAGCTTATATAGTACCTACTTTAAAATCTCCATTGAGGTAAAAGATTGTGATATGAGGTAACCAAGGTAGTTAAGCAACTTGCTGGATTTATGTTTAAAAAATACATGCAAATAATACCTAGCTACGTGAGAAAATGAATTTTAACAATTCAGACAAATTCTGAAATGAGCACTATCTGCAGATCAACATGCACCATTTTATCTGAAAGCAGAAGAAGGCTCTCCATCCTAAACTCATTCCCTAATCCTGCAAAAATGTGTTTCTGTAACACCTCAGTGCAAAATGGGTAGCATTCAAGTTCTGCAGCTGGTTTCAAAAATTCTTGCTTTTACCTATGCCAAAGGTAACATTTATGGAATTCAGAAGTTGCAACAAAAATATATCTAATGTAATGTTTATCTGATGCAATGGCTAGGTAAAGTTTATTTAAACTACCTCTCATGCACCAAAAGAATGCCACTGCATTATGTAGCTACCTTAATGTTCATCCTGTTATATCTGTGGTTGCCATGGCAATATCCTCCTAGGTATTTGTAAGGTCACAAAAAGAAGAGCTAACCCTCTTACTCCCAGAATAACTAATGCAGCTCTGTTACTGGCTTGATGTAAATAGTCTCAGGTGACAGCAAACTGTACATATAGTCAATTACAACTGCTCAAAGGAAATGATTTGTTGTAAGAGCCACTGTTCAACCTCAGTGACATCAATGTTTCTATGGCAACAGTTGCCTCTTGCACTGCTTAGAATTGAGTATTGATCAAACCAGGGCCAGCACTATTTCAGAGACTTGCTACTTTTCTGTGTGGCAATTTACAATAGGAACTCATAACATCACTGTATATTTCAAGCCCCAAGGAACCAATTTAGCAGACATTTACAGTAGAATATTAGCAGAGGTCAATAATGGAATTCTGATTATAGTCCTAGGACAATTATTCAATGCTTCTGTTGTCTGCCCTTTTAGCATTCCACCAGCTATTAAAATTTTCAAATAATAATATTCATCCACAAAGAAAGTGCTGAATTTATTCATCTTCTATTTTAAACTTTATCTTTCATTGTTATGTTATCTATCAATAAAATTATTCAGCTATATTAGCCAAGCTCTGACCTCTCAGAAGTAAATAACTATTGATCAAGAAGCTGAGCTCTGATGGCATACTACAGGGTTTCCATTAACGGTCTCATTGGTCCAGCAGATAAGGTGATTCTTGCAGGAGAGCAGACAAGTGTGGAAGCTGCAAACAGCACAAAGCCATTTGGCACACCATCACCCTGCACAGTGGCATGATGGGCTCCTCTCCCACTTCTGTCAGCAGTGAAACAGAAAAGCTTCCACAAAATCTGTGTGTTCCAGAAATGGCACTAAGCTATTTTGCACCTCTTGCACACAATCCCTGCATCAAGGCACACTCTCATTTCAGATAGGATGAGGAAACTTTTTGTGTCACTCTGCTTTCCTTTATGAGAACAGATAAGGCACATCTGTTAAATGACAAAACTGGCCAATCTCAGGAATAACTGAGAATTTCTGATGAGAAATAGTGCTGAGAATGTCAAGAGAATGATGTTACTTTAAGAATGCTTCTTAATTTCTTGTGAAGGGTTGCAAACTGAAGAGATGACTTGCTTAATTTTAAAAGCATTACAGACAATAGCCTACGATTTGTCACTACTTTTGCTCCTACAGTAATTTTACTTTACGGTTGAAACAGGGAAATGAAAGGAAACTTTTTGTGTTATTTACAATAATAAAGAATTTACTGTATTTGACTTGTTTAACTGGTCATAAGCCTTTGCAGAATTAGCCTCTGTTAACATGACACACTTTAAGGAATACTTTCTTTCCTGTACTTCCCAGCTATTTACAAAAAGAGATCTTTAAAGAAAGCAAAGTTTGTTTCCTATTTTTCCACCCAATATAGTAGGTCAACAAAAAAATTTTAGTCCGGGTCCTTCTGTACGTAAATTGTGCCTAAGATGCACATACATTTTCATTCGAATCAATAGAAGTCAGACATATCAAAGGAGGAAATTATCCCCTTATTGAGTCTTCTTCTCCTAGGTAGATTTATGCAACTCTTGCACAGAGATAATGCAGTTAATTACGTTCTTCTTCTAGTGCATCAGTGAGAAAATGAGATCCAACTATCAGGGATGTTAAGCAGAAATATTCATAAGGAATCCAGAAAATTCCTTTTCTCACCTCCAAAAAGAGAGAGAAATTTCCAAACTCAGCAAGACCTAAATGGAAAAGCTAGAGGGAATGATAAAAAAATGAACAGATTATTTAGGAAGATAGTAAGATTCTCGGTATGCAAATTGTCCCTATATATATTCTGAGTTTTCAGGTTACAGTTCCATTTAGGCACACTCCTTTTTGGCATCCTGAAGTGGATCCTGAAATGATTAGGAAAGAAACTAACTTCAGTGAATGCAGGAACAGACTTTTAAAGCAGTTCTGTGTTGTTCTGATCAATAAGTAAATGGTTTATGTTCTTGACTACAGCATCTTGATTTAGAGAGCTCTCTTGTAGCCTAAGACATAGTATTCCTGCGATGAGCTACAGTGATACAACATGGATACCAGGACCTCACCTATCTATCATTTCTCACCACAATCTGCAGGTAAAAATATAACACCTCATCCTTTTAATCTTTCTGTATATCACTGTACAATCAGCAGTACTTTCTATTCAACAAACCTACTGGACAGAAGTTGTAAAATGTGGAAAAGCAGTAAGTCTTTTGTGCTGCAGAAATACAACCCACATCAAGCCCAGCCTTTAAGTGAGCCAATCATCCAAGTGGAAGATACAAGCTGTCAGAAGTGCTTTAGACAGATTGCTTCTCAATGATTCTGAATTTCTTTGTGAGCTGACAATACACAACAGCCACCAGTATCAGCTTCAGAAACTAGCACCAGCAGATACCACCTCTGGATAAATGAATCTACCAGCATGCTAGCAGCTTTCTATTTGCAGTATTCAGTCCTGTTCACCAAGTAGAAAAAAAAAATGGTTGCGCACTGAAAATGAATTCTGAAGTCATATTAAAGAGAAACCCTAACAACTCACTGTAGTTACAGCTGAGCAAAAATGCATTTTCCACTTGAACAGCCATGCAAGAAGAGCAGTTGAACATTTTACAATAACGCTGACTTCTTACTCTGCATTTCAAACCAGTGTAAGCGATGTACTTTTACCCTTTCAGTCTGCACAACTCCAGTGCTATTCCTTTCTCTTCTGAGTAGTTTAGAGAAACAGCAATTAAAAGCCTGAGAAAGAAACAAGGATGTGAACGGTTATCTTATACCTTCACTTGATAAGTGACATAACAAGGGAGCTTACATAGGCAACTGTCGAGAAACATGAAATGAGATCTCACATGCATGGTTGTCAATATCACACTTGATATTCAGCTATACCTTGAATTTCTACTGGATGCTCAATGCATGTAAATTCAGTTGCAATTAAACACTTATCACTAAAAAAGAGAACAAAATAAGTTGTTGCACAAGACATTTTTCAGGGCAATATGCTTTAAAATACTTGTGTACTAAAAATAAAAATTAAACCCCACATTTTGCCATTGCATCTCAGGAAAGAGAAGGGAATTTTATTGAAGCATGCCCAGTAAGCACTCCAGAATAAGCCTTCTCATGGCAAAACAAAACCTCTTCTTTGAAATAATGCAGAATTGTTTCAACAGAAAAAAAAAAAGGCAAAAGAAAAAGCTCAGTTTCTTCATTTATAATTGCAGACAGTAATAAATTAAAGATGGAAAATCCTAGGGATTTTTGATATTGTTTGCAACAACAAGCCCTTCAGAAGCAAACACACAGCTAAGACCATGCAGGTTCTGTAACATTAGAAGCCCTTAAAGGACTGGCAATATGAAGACTCTGAGAAAATCTCAGAAAGCTGGTTAGAAAAATCCCCCTGATTAACTGATATGTTTTTCCCTTAACACTGAACTGAGCAAGCGATTAATATTGCCAAGTAGTTTGTTAGGGCTTCCAGACAACTTGATTCATTTGATTAGGGTTTATGTTAAAAGTAAAATTAAAAACTGAGCAAATTCTCATATGCGAACCCCTTACATTCCTATGTTCCTCATTCTGGCTTTGCTAACATAGGTTAACACCCAAGCCACATATTTCAAGGTCAGAAGGGACCACTGTGATCATTTAGACTGAAGCGCTGCAAAACACAGACCATAGAAATTCACCCAGCAATTCCAGTGTCTAGCCAAGTAATTTGTGGCTGAACTTGAGCATATCTTTCAAGAAGTTAGCCAGCAAGCTCTTAAGCATTTGTGGAACTTCGTTCACTTGAGTATGTTCATTTAGCTCACTTGAGTAGATGTGATTGCTCAGGCTTAAGAGTGTTCAGGGTCAAAACACCAAGCAAACAAACCTCAACTGCCAAAATCCCCAAAGTTTTCCCTTATTAGTGAGGGAACGCACTGTTTTCATTTCCAAAGCTTTGGGTCATTTTTGCAAGATATAAGTTTTCTTGAATTTTTAGGATGTGCAGTATTTAGAGCTTGAAAGAAATCTGTCTCAGCAACAGCAAAATCCTTTGGCTGACCTCACAGGTGAAGGCACACACACAGATCATAATTTCCACAGTTTTGGAAAGAGCAAACACTTGTCAACCTTTAAAAAGTAATCCCAAAAGTGAAAAATAAAAGGGAAAAAAAGGGAAAAAATAATACTCAACACATATTTTATCTTTGGATATATACATACAGCTTCCCCACAAATGAAGGGAAATCTCATTTTCCTGTTTAAATCATCATCCAACCCATTTTCACAGGCTGAAACATCTTTATTTTATTCTGATTATTTAACTGTGTTCTCAAGCTCCTATTGAAGGGGAAGAATCAAGATACAAAGTAGGTTACATTTCAGACAAACACTTCATAATTTGAGTACAGTCTAAACTAGAATTTTGGTGTAGGTTTAGCTCTGAGTGTAATGGAGCTTCATTTCAGTAAGTCAAGCCCTTACTTTTGTAGAAGAGGTTCCATAATAAGCATGTCATCTTTTCCTGAACAGCAGAATGAGCCCAATTTCCTTACGGAAAGAGTAGAAGCAAAAGAAGTACCAGTAGAATGACAAAGTATGCAATAAGTCAAAAGATGTAGATGGGGTCTATTTCTAACTCTGCTACCAGTGTGGAAAAATCTCTTCCTATTCTCCATGTCCGTTTCCAAGATTTGTTCTGGAAAGGTAATTAAAATTTCAAGCTTAATTACAGCTGTAAGTTTTCCAGAGCAAAACCTACACTTGCTGTGATTGTTCTTGCATGACATATTAGTAAGTACTAGCACAAATATTTTAACATTGCTTGTTGTTATGTATTACAGAACCAAGTCGGATACAAACAAAAGTGAGGTGGAAGGTGATAAAGCTTTTTGAAATGCCTGAGGGAGATGGAAGTTAAGATGCTAAGGACAATTACAAAATGGGAAGAAGACAAAGATGGGGAAAATAGGAATGGTGTTGAAGAGACAAATGTCACATGGAGAATTTTTAAAAAATTGAGGAAATCTAAGCTTGAAGTCAAATATTTCCTGACGGGTTATTTGCAATGTGTTGCACCACTGTGCCACAACAGTAAGATGGATATTACATAGCTAAAGCTTAGAAGACGGTGCTTGGCTTGCCAGTATGGAGACTGCCTTCACCTTTATTACTGAAGGAGGATGTTTTTATTTGTCTAGTGCAATGCATTATACTCATAAATTCTATCCACTCAGCAAGTCAAATTAATGCTAACCTACAAGATACATTAGGTATGGGTTTAAATCAGTCACTTCATAGGATATACTGCAACCTAGTTTCTATCCAGGTTTGCAATATATTCACCATTCAACATACCCTACAAACATTCTTCAAGATGCATTGTTTGTTAAGGTGTCTTAACTTTTCCAGCTATGTAAAGACGTAAACAATACAATATCTAATTTGTGTTGCTCCATGTTCGCTAGCAACGAAACTGCACACTGCCAAAACATTCCAGTGCCATGAGAAAACACACCCAGCTGAAACGCATTAGTTAGTCACATACTACTTTCTCTCATGAGTAGTTTCCACTGGGATGATGTGACAATGTGAAATCTTTTCAGGTGATAGCAGAAAGAGAAAAGCTGATGGATTCCGTGTGAATCTTTAATGGTGCGTGGCAAAATTAAGGTCTACTTAATGGTGATGTGCAAATTTTCTCCACTTATCAAATTGTCCTATTTCACATAATATTAAGCATTTGTGTGCATAATCAATTATGCACTATAATGGACATCTATCAGTTAGCAAAAATAAGTTTGAAGTTAACAAACTGATTCCTATAGTTGCAGAACCACACCTACTGCTGTCATTTTAGATGGGAAAGAGCTAGGAAAGACAAAAGGAAAAAAAATAGTAGGGAAAATTTAGAATACAGAAGTTTCCCTAGAGGGAAAGCAGGATGTAGATACATTTCTACAGCAAGTGCCACTCCTTTGTCAATATTTACCCAGCAAAGTGGAATGATTATCTGCCTTCTAAAAGAATAGTTTCTGGCTCTTGATAGAGTTGCGCTGTGTAAATTATGCCAGGGATTATGCTTAGAATGTGCCACTGGCATAGTTATTTCAGATCTACATCTTGTTTCCAGATGGTTCATCTGTTTGTTTCTTTAATATATTCAAGATTCATTGTGTTTGCCACAAATTTACAGATTTTTAATGTTGGTTAGTCAGATAAATCTGATCTTAGACAAAGGATAAAGAGCTAACATCTGTAGGTTTTCATACTAATGCTAACTTACAATTTTCCCTAAATGGTGAAAGCACAATAAAGTTTTTGTAAGATTAGCCAGTTACTAGGGGTTTTCTTGCTTATCAGTTATTGTAGGAAGCAAAAGAGATGTGCTCAGTTTCACCAAGTGATTTCTTAAGAGTGCAGGAAGCCAAGACTCATGAAATTAGTCATAGCCTACATTCTTCCTGCAAAGTTTCAAGCTTTCACTGCTACTCTTGAAATAAACAGTATTCATGCAAGGCAGATTCATATGGTCATCCCTTCTAAGCACTTCATGGCATTTATTACTCCTTTTCTGCAAAAACACCTACTGTTTTCATGGATAGGGTAGCGGGGTAAAAAATCCAATAGGTCTCAACTCCAAGCTGTGTTTTTAAGCTTTCATAGTTGAACTCCATAGGGTCACCATCCTTTCCCTTTACGCCTTCCATATATTTTTCATGAGGCTATTCACAAAGGACAGAAAGAGAGAGTTTTGCATTTTTGTTACATATTTTTAGGCACAGGAGATGTTAAAAGTGTTTACTAAAATAAAGATACCATTGTACCAGCTACTGGCTTCATACAGCTTGGATTCCCAAGGCTCATGGTCTAATTAGGCAATTGAGACAAATAATTACTATCCTCATAACATACAGGTAAGAAATGGGCTTAGAAGAGTGACTTGCTCTGGTCAAAAAAGGCTGTGGGAGACTTTCAAATGGAGCTCAAGTCTCCTGAGTTCCAGTCCAATGCATCTTATTTTTTTCCCTAGGTTACACTAGCAAAGGAAAGGAAAGACATTAAATGTTAAGAGCTTTCTCTGATTGACAGGAATATACCCTATAAAAATGTAGAGATAAAAAATTACTCTGAATTCTAAGTTTTGTGTTTCACAAACAAATCCTCTTGTGTTACAGAAATTCAAGAAACAGATCTGCATGGCATAACTTCTTGTAGAAAATACTGAGCCATAACATCTGATTATCAAGTCCCCCAAGTTTTGTTAGTGAGGTGAAATGACATTTATCTCCAAGTTGCAGCATACCAACTCCTATTTCATTATTAGCTAGCATTAAATGTTGATGAAGAAGCAGAAAGCAAACTCAGTGTCCTGGCCCACATGACAGAGAAAGGATTATATTGCAGCATAGGCCACAGGTTAATAGAGATTATTTCAGAGAGAACTCAGGTACTGCTGCATTCTCATCTTCAGCTCCAATGCAGCCTTTGCTTTTCAAGGCAGTATCTGCAAAATTCAGCAATCTTCATGTCTTCATGCAATATATATTACTTTATGAACAAATAGTAGGTATGGATTTCTATTCTTTAGGCACCTAGTAGTTTGACTTCAAACTACCAGCTCTCATAACATATTTGCCTCTCCAAGCCCTGTCATCTTCAGTCCAGATTATATTGCAGCCCATGATACCGTTGGCTTTCTGGGCTGCAAGCACAGATTGCTGGTTCATGTTGAGCTTCTCATCAATCAGCACTCTCAAGTCTTTCTCCTCAAGGCTGCTCCCAATCCATTCTCTACTCAGCTTGTATTTGTACTTGGGGTTGCTCCAGCGCAAGTGCAGGACCTTGCACTTGGCCTTGAACTTCATGAGGTTCAATAAGCCTACCTCTCAAGCCTGTTCAGCACCCTCTGGACGGTTTCCCTTCCCTCCAGTATGTCAACTGTACCACACAGATGGTATTGTCAGCAAACCTGCTGAGAGTGCATCCGTCTCACTGTCCATGTAGCTGACAAAGACGTTAAACAGTGCTGGTCCTAGTAGTGATCTCTGAGGAACACCACTTGTCACTGGTGTCCACCTGGACATTAAGCTGTTGACTGCAACAATATGAGTACTATCATCCAGCCAATTCCTTATCCACTGAGTGATCCGTCCATCAAATATATGCCTCTCCAATTTAGAGACAAGGATGCCATACAGGACAGTGTTAAATACTTTCCACAAGTCCAGGTAGATGATATCTTCCTTATCCACCAATCCTGTGGCCTCATTATAGAAGGCCACCAAATTTGTCAGGCATCAATTGTATTTAGTGAAGTCATATTGGCTGTCACCAGTCACCTCCTTATTCTCCATGCACCTTACCATGGTTTCCAGGAGGATCTGCTCCATGATGTTGCTGGGTAGAGTTGAAACTGTACCTCCCTGGGACTTCCTTTTTCCCTTTTTAAAAAAAGAGGTTATGTTTCCCTTTTTCCTGTTAGTGAGAATTTCACCAGACTGCCACAACTTCTCTAATACAATGGGTAGTGGCTTAGTCAAGTGTTAAAGCCTACCCCTGACTGAAGGACAACTGGAAATCCAAGCATAGTTCTAGCTCTGCTATTAATCCAAAAGTATAAACGGTTTCCTCCAGTATAAACAACTTCCTCCAGCTGATCAAAAGCCTATGGTTAAGTAGCATATAAAGCCAGCTACCTTTTCCTGCAATTCCTATGTTTTAACAAGTTATTAAATTTCAAGCCTTCTGTTGGAAACGCTTTAGAAAATAAGAAATAACTTAGCTTCTTGGATTCTCTATCTCCCAAGTCATACAAATACTCTCACATGTTGGACAGGGTTGTCAAAATTTCTTTCATACTCCTACAAAACCCTTAGGTTTAATTGGAGGAACCATATCTTTGATCTTTTAATATGGAGTAACTCTGGAATTTCATAATCCTGACACATTTGTTAGGTACAATGAATTCAAAAGCTGCAGCCCAGCTGCAGATAACTGAACTGTACAAACTAGCTCAAGCAATGTTTTAGTACTAGAAGCCCTCTATTAAGCAAGGGGGCCATAACCTTGGGGTTCTGTCATCTATCACTGAAAATACTGTGATATTACTGAATATAGTGAAAAATAATATGAAAATAAACCGTCAGACATTTGCAGAATACTTGTGAAATCTGAGACACTGGTGAACATACATTTTTTCCCTGACAGTATATTCAGGTCCATTTTGGATATAAAGAAATGAGGCAGAAAAAAAGTACCTTCAGCCTTTTAAAACTCCTTAAAGTTCCTATAGCCTATTTGTAAATGTGTATTATTAATCAATGGCATCATTAAGATTGCATGCAAAGTTACCCTGGCAATTATACTGATAAAGTCTTGGGTCAGTGAATGGGAGGTTAAATCAAGTGCTTAGTAAAATAATTCAAGTCACAAAGAAAGTTTTGGAACAGAAAACAATGAAAATAAAGGTCACTTATTCCCCTGTCCTAGGCCTCAGCCCCAGGAATCTTTGTTCTGTACTTGACAGTTATTTTTTTCAGAGCTTAAAAAAGGAGCAAGAACAAGTTTTGCAGCCACAGAAGCATGTTCATTCTTCTCCAAACAGTACATTTGCAATTTGCCAGTTAACAACATTCTGTGTTAATGAACCATTAACACCATTCACCTGCACTGTGCTGAAAATGTTATCCCCACTTGCCATTTGAAAACAGCAACAAAAGAAATAGAGACCATGTGTGGTTTTAAATATCTATCTATCACCTCACAGTGGCATGTCACAGCAAGAAGGCTGAACAAATATGCAAAAAAATTGTTGTTTAATGGGGAGAAATACAATAAAATTGTTTATAGTGGGGCACTAAGTTCTTATAGGCAAAGTAAATTACAAACAGATTTTTCAATGACATTTTAAGACTTCACATTAGATTCTTATGTACTGTTCAAAAATCAATTTTGCATGGAATTTCTGTGAGCATCCCATTATTAATAAAGCAGCAGTAGGCAACACTGTCTATACGCTTGCAACAGCACTACCTGATGGGGAAAAATGCTGGCATAATCCTTGCTTTGAAGGACTCAGCCCTCCACTCCTTGCACAGAGAATCTTTACCTAGGTCAGGGCTCTTATGCTATCTGTAATCAAAAGAATAGCAAAGGCTGAGGAGGAAGTAACTTATTGGTATATCACTCCAGGTCTTCACTCTACCTTACTCAAAGTAATTTAAATGATATGGGCATTAAAGCAATTCGCAACCTTACGCAATTAAATTAAATAAAAATTCTCATAATAACGAATGAGAAAGATGTATGAGATTTAAAACAAAACAAAAAAGTTTAGATAAATACAGAATCAATCTAAATTATTTCCTATTAGATTGGAACTGAGGAAGAAATTCTTTACTGTAAGGGTGGTGAGGCACTGGAATGTGTTGCCCAGGGAAGTTGTGAATGCTCCATCGCTGGCAATGTTCAAGGCCGGGTTGGATAGAACCTTGGGTGGCATGGTTTAGTGGGAGGTGTCCCTGCCCATGGCAGTGGGGTTGGAACTAGATGATCTGAAGGTCATTTGCAACCCTAACTATTCTATGATTCTATTGTTTATATATGTTTATAACTCTGGCTACTGCATCTTTCCATATCATTTACATAGCTCATTTATGTGTGATTTTATGATTAGTCATTAGAATTGGTATACCTTGATCATACTAATGTCATGTATGCCATATCTACCTTGAATTGCAATTCCTACTATGCCTCTCATCTTCAGTTTCTATATACCTGAGAGTACAGCAGATCTCACTTCAATTTAGGGGACACGGAAGCATATGTTTAACTTTATCCACGTTTCACAAGCAGACCTGGAATGAGACTTTTAACACAGAGGAGGTGAAATGCAGAGCTAGAGCCAAAATATGGAATATTAATGTGCTTTAGGGAAGTTAGCAGACAGAAGAGACTGCTGTTGCCCTCAGAAACAACACTGCTGAATTGCTCAAGGCTTCTCACCTTTTACATGAAGAGTTAAATGTTCTTTCCTACATTCAGTGGATTATCATCTTTAAAAGGAAATAATATTTCCTTTTGACTGACCCTTATGGTTACAAATTAATAATGAGAATTTTCTGATAAAGTCCATCTGAATAAGAAATTCCACATACTGAAGAAAAATCTCATAGGCCAACATTATTATATAGTATATCAAATAATAGAGAAGTCTGTGTACCTTGATTGGCTAACAGATGAAATCCGAATAGTGCTTAATACAACCTAATTAATTGTTCAGAATTTATGAGACTCATCATAATTTAATTAACAATATAAATATTAAAAAATATTTTTTAATAAAATTTTATAATTGTAATAAGACACTCCACTATATGAATTACGGAGTATTAATTCACACCCAGTTGTGTTGAAACTGGATATGAATGAATAGATCATAATTCACAACTTGTCATGTCCTAGTGCTGAAAATAAAAATGCAGGCAAAATAAAGTGGAATAATACCTTACAGAGACAAATTAACTAAAATTCAAGTTATTGATATAATTTATTGTTCCAGCTCATTACTAACCAGCTTATCACATGTTACATGATGCCTAATCTCATAGTTCTTACACATGAAAATGTCAGCTTCAGCAGACAGTGATGTGATGGTGATGGCTTCAGAGATCTTGCCAGAAACACTATAGAGGTGCTCAGATTTCACTAGCCAAGAACATGGCTGATTATCTTAATGAGAAGCTTTTTCTAGTGAAAGGACTTGAAAACAATGGATCTTAACAAGTAATTAGACTGACACGTTTTCATAAATTCAAATCATAAATTCATTTGTCAAAACTACAATTTGACCAGAATACTTCAGGAATCTTAGTTGAACCATATTTAAAAGGGTGCAAAAAAAACCCAGAAGATTCAAAATGTCTTTACTGATTTTTTTTTCTTTTTCCAAACTGATAGTTACTTTTAATTTGTGATCAATTTTTAAAGCTTATGCATGTTAAATAAAATATTTTCATTCGTTCTGTGAGCCAGAACACCAGTTATTTCCTAGCTCTGGTAAGAAAATGGAGGGTTTGCTCTCACATTTTTAGACACTCAATATGCAGAAAGCTTCCAGAGCTCAACTTGTGTGAGTTATAGGGATGCTGGAATTTGAATCAAGATCAGTCTTGGAAATCAGCCATCTACTTTTGAAATAGCTGATATTAAGCTCGATCTAACTAAAGATAAAATATAGTGATCCGGCCAGTTTCACCAAAGTTCTTCTCAGTGTGCATCCCTTCTTTATGTGCAAGACGGAATGTTGGAATACTGTAAATCCAACACAGAAATTAAGAGGAATTTGAGCTTTATTCTAGTTCTTGCTGAGTGCAACCAAAGTATAAGGAGTCTATCTCTGCTCCACATGGGCCTCAAGAGGTGCTCTTTTTCAAATAACATAAACTGTTTGCACAATTCTCATGTGTCCCAAGCATTTGCACTGATGACAAATGACTGGACATGTATCCGTCCTCCAGTGAATTGCATTTTAGCCACATGAAGAGGGCATTTCCTGTTGTATTATAGAGAAGGGTGTTAGGGCCCCTGGGAAAGAAATCAGACTGCAAGGAAATTCAGCCGCCTGTAATCCGTCTTCTACACTTCTGAAGAAGCCAAAAAGGACCATGTAGGATGAGCAGTGGATCAAACATAATTTTGTCTCAGACGAGTCAAATCATGACCTGCAGAATTTGACACAAGATGCCACAGACCCTGTTTCCCTAAGACGTGCTTCTTACTGCTGTAAAGCTGTGTATTGCCCTTCCTCTTCAGTGCAAGCTAGTTCTTTTGTCATTTCCCAGCGATCTGCTCCACTGTAATTCTCTGAAATAGCTGTCACTGATAACATTTACAGACAGCTGTGTGGCTACTATAATTAAACCTGTATCCCTCACCCCAAGAAACGAGCTTGATGCAAGCTAGAAAACTTACAGGAATGGATTACATTAATTCAGCGATCACTCAGTTCTTGCTCAAACTTATCTGATGTATGAGAAGAGAGAGCAAGAGGACAGGATGCTATTTCTAAACATTGGCTCTTTGTATTATTAGGGTGGCTGCACATCAAGGGTGAAATCTTGGCCCTTGTAAAATTAGTGGGAAATTTGCCACTGACTTCAGTGAAGCCAGGATTTCACCCTGGGTGAGCACAGTTCCCATATGTGCTTCCATAATGAAAATTAGAAATGATTTGTCTAGTAGCATATGGAATCCATTTATGCATTATGAATAAGATTATTATTTAAAATGGAAGATAAATGTAAATTAACTACTATATTCATGTATGCCCTGCACACACCAAATATAGAACATGGGAATGAGAATCCATTGCATTATCTTCTTTGTATTAGGTAAAAGTTTAAGAAGTCTGTTGGAGGACAGACTTACAGGACAGAGCAAAGGTAACCAGTGACCTATCAAATTCTTTCCTAAGTTTTGTAATGACACAAACCAGGCTGCCTGCGTTCTGGATTTCCTGCTGCCTGTCAGTTCAAATGGATCTTTAATGTTGTTTTAATGGCAGGTTTTCTGTTTGTGAACTAATTTTACCATTAAAAGAAATATATTTGAAGGAATATGAATGGAGAAAAAGCCAAAAAAGGGAATTTCATCCCTCATGGCTCTGTACTGCCTGACCTTTCCCACCAGAAAAATTGTTCTGCTTCTTTGGAAACATGGCTCAGTGCCATCCCCACTGCAGACATGGTTTCAAACTGCCTTGGAGTTGCGCCATGAGGAACCTCTGGCTTATTATACAGGACGGATGTCAGACAAACTGGCTGAGGTGTGGTTGGGTTTTATGGACTTCCAATTTGAAAGTTATGCTATACATAATGTGATTAGATCTGACTGGAATGTTATCCCTTATTTTCTTTTATTGAAGTTTAATTGTTTCCTTATTTCACTGTCATCTCTCCATTTGACTAGCACTTGAGTATCTCTGGTAAGATGTAATACTCAGCCTGGCTTTGTCTTTATACACTACTGCTCTGTGGGCCCTTTTATGTTTGCTCAAAGAAAGAGAGAAAGAAATTATTCAAAAAACAAAATTTTTAAATCTCAGTTCTGAAGTTTTTGCAGAAAACCTGCCTGCAGCAAATGTTTTACCTGAAGGAGGATAACAAACATAAGCCATCAATCATATAAACTGACCTCATTCTTACTAAAAGGCATACATAGCTTAGGTGGCCATCTCATTCATTTTTTAACCCCCCATTGTGAGTTCTGATCTGCACACATCCCATAGAGCTCTGTTTCCTTTGAACAGGTACAGCAACCACACATTTCAATCAAAATACAAGACAAGGTCCTTCATTCACATGCTATTTATGTTAGGATCAAAATTACAACCATTTAAATATTTTATATTGGGCATACTCCAGTCTAGCAAAGCAGTTTGGCTAAACAAGCTTCTGAGGTGAATGAATTACTTCTGTGTGTTTAGGTGCCAGGAACATGTCATGAAAACAAAATATATAACATTTACAGATTTTCACAATTTCTAAGTTTAGAATGAGTGACTAATTGCAATATCTTTGCCTAACTGAACTGCTAATTTATCTCATGTGCTCTTCTTATATTTGTAGTGCTCAGTTGCACATACCATTACACGGCATGGTTTGTCTCAGCCCTCTGCCTCTTGTGAAGTCAGGTCTGCACCTGCCATTACTATTTAATCTTTACATGTGTCCTGTTCAATTCCACCTTAAATTAATAGCTTGCAAGGATTACTGACAGGTGATTGCCAATGGAAAACTTTATGGTTTGGTCTAGAACATACTGTCCACACTTCCAAACCCCTCAAATAATGAGAATCCCACAGTCTTTGTGGTTGCACAACTCATCCTCAACTCTAAAGTTTATTCATCTAAACTTGGAAGCTTTTTTTTCACAAGAGAAGTCAGAGAAACACATAACGAGGATGAACCTTTTTATGCCCCCTAGCCCACTGCATCTCTTAGGCATACATGTACTTGATCATTTTTTTGGAAGAGGTGCGAGCTGACTGGCTCAACAGCTGTAAATAAGGCAGCCTTTCCCAAAGTAGAGAAGAAGAAAGTTGATCAGATGCCGTAGCACTAGTTCTTAGAATTAATTAAAAAAAATCTCAAGGATGCTGTATTCTTTTATGAGAAAATAACTTGAAAAAGCCAATATATGACTAAACAGCTTCATACAAATGCCAGGTTTACAGTGTCACTAGAACAGTTGAGCGGTCCTTGACTGTGTTTCCTTAGGAAGCAAGTGCAGAGTTGTGGGCAGGGGAGAGATGATACATTTTAGGTCTATTCATATTTTTTTGTTTTCAATGCAAAGATTTTTCTCTTCTACAGCACTATAGAGGCAAAAATGCAGACATTTAAAGTTTTATGCTTATGTCATATTTTGGCCTACCTTGTTATATATCATATGTAAAAATCACTTTATTAGAGGTGTTTCTGTAAAAGACTGCAGTATTTCTCATATTTGATGAAGGAATGAAGTTTATGACACACAGCTGAACCCATCTGATACTCTCCAGTAGGAGGCATGGGTCCACATGCACTCAATTAAAATAATTTTAATAAATCATAGCCAAAGGGAGTGGGGGAAGAGGGTAGGACAGACAGGAAATAGGTATGTTAACATTCATTTGAAACAATTGTTACTGATTAAGCATCCTGCCGGCTCTCCTACTTTGTTGGATAGTACAACAAGGTCACAGAGCACTGGGGAAAAAAACAGTGATAGGAGAATCATGGGCATCATAGGCAAGGAGTGGATAGAATGGTAAGGGCTGTCGATGAGTCCAGTTTTTGCTTGTGCTGATTCTGGGTTTTCAAAAGAATACTTTGCAGCCTTTTATATAAACACCTCTAATAAAGTGACCAGTCATAGTTGGGAAGTAAAAATGTCTTTGCTGGGACTATGAGGTTCCAGGTATCTATGGCCTGCAGCACAGTGCAAAACTGCTACGAAGTCATGGATTTGTTAGAATAAATGTTGTTTTCTATCCAAACCTCCAGTGATGTTATAACAAGGTTTTACTGTTCTTGCAGTCACTTTGCATAAAAATACTTAGACCAGTGAAGAAAGGCAGAGTTGAGAAGGACAAGCAGAGATGCTGTGTAAGTTCATTTTTGGTGACAGAGAAAAAAAACGTCGATTCAATGGCTGGACAAAGCGGGAAAAAAGCAGACTGAAATGTAAACTGTAAAGACCTGCCTCAGCCTTGAGTACACTAGTAGGCTTTAATTCCCCCACCTGGGGCCTCCACACACCACTGCTCATGGGCTCAGAAGTCTCATTTAAGCTCAGGCCTGGGCTTCACACAGTGTACTTTGTCCCCCACCTACAACTGAATTGTTGCCTGACTTTCCCAGGCTGACTTTCAACTTGACTTGTTTTGCTTTTGCCTTGGTCATCACTATTCTACCAATAGGACCTGTTACTGTCACCACCCTGGTGCACTTTCCTTATTCAGGTTCTGTATGAATTTGCTCTGTCAGTAAAATCATTGCCTGGTTTCTGTTCTGACCATCCTTGGCTTCTTCCTCCCTGAAGGAGTAACTGGCTCTCACTGCAATACAGAAGGGGGAGTTCTCTTTGGGGAATGCATCCTGGAGGAGAACCAATAAAAGAGTGCTACATATCCAGGAAGAGAAAGGAAAAGAACTGTGTTTCCCACTCTATTTCACCTCTTCCAATACCTATTTAGAGACAGAAAGATCTTCCTTGGAAGGATGTGAAATGCATTTCATGAATTTCTGAAAGGAAGGCAAAGGCAATTGTGGACTCTTGCAGTCTCCATATTGCTGGCAGTCATGCAAAAAAGTTGCTGGCAAACTGCATGGGAAAGCAAGCAGTAAATACATGCCAAGAAGCAAAAATAAAAATAATGATATTTTAGACTTAGTTTCCATAGTATCAGAAATTTTAGCCAACAAGACATCATTACGTACCTGATGTAGGATCTCCAGCTGCTTATCAGATATTTTACTCAGCCTTTGTCATTCTGTAATTGCCTACACCTAAACAAAAATTAAAATAAGCCCCCTAACCCCCAATTATACACACACCCCTGATTTGAGGTCCATTGCTCTCATAGATGGATGTGAATAGTCAGGAAGATGTCGAAAACTGAATCTGTATCAAGAATTTATGCTTAATTAAAATCTAAAGGACACCACATACAACCTGGGGAGAAGTCTTAAACTTGAGTACTCATAGTCTGCAGCTATATTGTTATGTTGAACTGGCTGACCTTAAGTGAGTGTAAGGAGATCCTCACAGCTTATTACAGAGAAAATAAGGCCCAGAAAATGGAAGTGATAAGAGAGCTCCAGCTCTTCCAGCTGAAGCAAAAAGGCTTTGCTTTTCTAAGTGATGGTAGGATAGAAATGGAAAAAAATTCAGATCACCTCCTAAGACCAAAAAAAAGCCAAAAAGGATATTGCTTGTGTCATTTGGCACAGGTCAGGTCAGTAGAATTCTCTTCCCATGAGATGTGAAATGGCTGCACAACTACTTTGAAATAGTTTTTATAGCATATGGGAGCTGTTCTGAGGCTTACTTGCCTGAGGGTTGTCGCTTGGTCTGTGGATGTCCACTGGCATGGAAATACTGGTCATGTCTCTCCTGGCTTGTCCTGATTCCAAACATCCTTTTCTACATTAAAGTGACACTTTGTTCCATTTCATTTATTCTGTAAAAGCCAAAAGCTCTGATCAGGATGTAGGAGGATTCTCTATTTTTATCCTCCTCAGATCTTAGCACACAGCCCACAGGAAAGAAAGAGCTGAAATTACTTGTTTGCTTCTTTTATTAATAATAAAGAAGTTCGCAGCTGTCGATCTGTCAGTCATTTTCCCCTTTAAATGTCAGCTTACATCTGAGGTTACTAAAAATGCAGTATCTGAGTGAGATTCAAAGTAAAAAATAAAAATGTTTAACACACAGTCCTGACATATTCCCAGACACCTTAAAGAAGCTCTTATCCTTTCTTCCCAGCCTATTTTCCTTCACTGCTGTTCTCACTGTCACCTGGCATTACAAACATAAACCACATTTCCTTTTCCACAGAAGCTAAAGAAGCTTGGTTGAAAAGGTACAGCTTCTAAAGCCAGCACTTCTAAGATGTACACAGTCTATGTATTAAGAGTGCATGTAGCCAAAGCAAGGACTAAGGTAAATGGCAATCACAGGGACACCCTTCTGCTCCTGGTTAGGGCCCACTTTTCCTACAAAGATAAATAATCCAAAATTTATTGGCCTCTTTATGATTGTTCTGATTGATATTTATTGCAAGAGAATATTGCACCGAGTGCATGCTATGTTTAGCACTACAGTTTAGACTATAAAGTAGAAAACTAAGAATTAAATAGCCAAGATGCTCATCTTTCAAATAAGCACACTGGAATGATATTTGAGCACATTCTGTTCCCTGCAAACAAATTAATTGGTGTTTTGAAATAATAAAGGTTCCTGGTAATTCCTGCACAAATTCTTAACTTCTTCTACAAAGCATCTGAAACATGGATCAACTATAAAGGTGTTGCACTGAGGTCTTCATTCATGTTCACATGCCAGGAATATAAATTTTTTCTTGAAGGGGCTCACAGTAGATTTGTCACTCTGCTCAGTTTGTCTCAAACTGAGAACCTTGTCTTTGCAATTTCTCATGAGCTGAGGTCATTGTGAGGTTTAGGACTTACCACAAAATTGTTCCTGTTTGTGCTTTCAATTTACTGTAGAGTGATTTTAGTATTTTTAATATCAGACTATCTCAATACAGTTGCAAGCATTCCCACTCTAATAATTCCATCAGCCATATATTGCCTATTCCTATTTCTCATAAAACGATTACATTTTCATGCTACCAGCTCATTAACAGCACTCACAATAGTAAGAGATTAGGGGGATAAATTGATACAACTAATTGAATGACAATGAAATCATTCCCTCAAAGCACTGCATTTTTAGCAAAGTTTTGCTCTGTGCTGAGACAAAACCACAGCTGTCAAAAATATGGCATCTAAACCCCTTAACAAATTTAAAAATACCATCTGCAGGCAATGCAGCACAGATAAACAGATGTTGAGGAAGTACAAAGCCCAGAGAAAATGCCTTGACAGTTTTAAGGTTAATATATCTGAAAAAAAGATAACATATGTTTCTCTGATGAAGAGAAAAAGACTGTGAAATGTAACAATTGCTAATGTTTATAAATAGCTATTGAATGCAAACACACAGTTAATACCTGCATTCAGTACTGCTTTGAGTTTCCTTAAGAACAAGTAGATCAATTAGAGAGGACTACAAGTTCAGCATCTTTCTGCGTAGCATTAGTTGTTTAGTTTAACTGGAGAACTATCTTAAATCTGCTTGTGGGCTTTTTCTTCCCCTGTCCAAGAATCCCTCTCATTAAAGTGAACACTTCTGAAATATGCAACACCGGCTAGTTTAGTCCCACTTACTAATGGTCTTGGATTGATTCTTAATTAGGTGCAGTTTTGGTCAGAATCCCATTACAATAGTTGAGTTCTCCAGCAGGAAAGAAGGAAAAGTCTGGTGTTCTGCTGGGAGCTGCTGAGACTGGGGGTGAGCTAGCACCCACAATGGCAGCTTTGCAAAATGCAGTGAGATTCAAATCACGATCTGTGTCCTTGTTTGAATACAAACCTTCGTATGGTAATTTATACTCCATCTATAAAATATGAAGAAGAAAGGTATCCAGATGATGTTAGAAAAATTGCATTTTTCCAGTACTCTTCTAGTCTATTCTTAAGGAAAAGAAAGGATAGTAATTCAGAAGTGTATGAAGGCTTTTCAATAAATCACTGGGTTTTCTCTGTATAATTTTATTTGCTGTATATATTCTAACCTCCTCTTTATATTCTAGAAAACCTCTGGGAAGCTAAAGATTATATTTTCATGGTTTTTTTTTTTTTTTCCAAATGAATATTTATTATGAACTGAAGCATATTTTTGTTTATGAAGGGAATCCGTGTCATTGTGCAGCTATTGCTTTATGATTAGAGTTTAATTATAGGAAAGTGAGGTATGAAGAAACCATGCTCTTCTAAAGCACTATCTGGAGCAGTGTCCCTGTTGTTAAGGGACAGCGATGTCACGTGAGCAGCTTTTGTATTCAGCAGTAATAACTCACTGCCTGCATGGGGGGATTGATCCCAGCTATGGTATCCCCAAAGGAGCCTCAACTAGGAATAGGCTCACATACTTTGATCTGTAGATTAACATGAGCAGGATCACAAGCCTTTGTCTCTTGTAAACATTGTATGTCCCTAAATTTGTATCCAGCAAAGGGCTGAGTCTTGTGTTTATTTGGGTAATGAATTGCAGTAATTAATGCACACATTGATTCCTCTACTGACTCTCCCCTAAAGGCCATTTCCATTTTTAATTTATAGAAAATGCATACTATTCCTTTAATCAGAGCATAGCCTGCAATCTAAAACAAGCATTCACACAAAAAATATAGTAAATGGAAGAGATTACTGAGTAGAATAAAAGTAGGAATTCAGGCACATGGAAATTGTATTTAACATTGTAGCAAAAGGCAGCTACATAACAATAAATGTGAGAATATGCATTTGGAATTTTCAGGGCAGGTACAACCCCATAATCAGGGAAGCACAAATGTTACATTTTCATTGAACAGATTTTCACTTACTTCAATAAGGGCTGTTTGGTCCTTAACGTATGAATGTATATTTCTGTCATACATTTCTATTACAAGGATGTTTTGATGCTTTCTTTCAGCCGTTTATAGCTTTTGCATTAAAAAAGACTCTACCATTTATTATACATTCTTGAGGGGGGAAGATCAAAGAAAAGCGAAGTGTGCTTCCTTTCTGAATAATGAATATTTCTTATTTGCTAAGTACCAAAAATGTACTCAGCATTGTACAAGGTATAAAATGCAAACAGCCTTTTCCTGTCAGTCCTTCAGCCCAAAATCAGTTTCTAGCATTCCAAACATTGCCCTCACCTAAAACTGGATCATTCACAAACAATATAGCTTCAGAACAAAGTAAAAATAAAGTGCAAACCAAATAACACAGTTTAGAAATAAAATTAAAAAAAAAAACCAAAACAAAACAACAAAATAAATTATATCAAAATTTTTGTCTCATTCCTGCAGTACTTTCAGTCACTGAGATTATCTATTTTCCTTACACGGGAAATGCCTGCCTTGTATATATAAAATTTCCATATACATATTGAAATGTGTGCAAAATATGCCTGGGGAAGTATGAAAATACAGCATTATGAATACACAGTAAGGCAGATGAGGCTATGCTGAGGCATGCAATCTAACATTTTTCTGAAATGTACAGGTAATATAAATTAGAAAATACCCCACAGTATGTATGCAACATAAAGGACACAAACAAGAAAGACTGATTTGGAAGCACACACAAACTAAAGGAATACCTGATTAACCTTTCACTGACTCCTGGGCCACGTGATGCAAAGCTTGCCTTCCTCCTAGAGTGATGGCTTTAGAAGAAGATGTTAAATTTAACCTCTGGCGCAATGATAAATTGACAATAAAAAATTCAATGGCTTGGTAATTACCAATCACTTTGGACATCGGCAACATTTTTCAGTTCTGTCAGTGCTCATTGGCACAAAAGCTTCAACTGAAATTCTCTCGATCTCCCTCTTTTTAACTTTGTTTTCATGATGCAGATTAAATCTGCCACCCTATTACTGATTCATTTTCCTAATTTTTCATGTCTGCACCATGCCCCAGCTGCACTAGGCTGATAATTGTGGAGCCCAGCCCTGATGATTAACATCAGAAGAATTAATTATGCCTGCCATTAAAATTCCAGGTTGCACATGGTGATCAAGAAAAATTAAGTTTCTCTAGGCCTCTAAATCATTTCACCTTTGAGGAGAATGATAGTGCCTCGACAGCTAAACTGCAGCCTTCGTTCCAGAAAAGGTCTAAGCCACACACCCTTTGTGTAATTCACTAAATGCCTTCCTAGTTATTCTCACTGGTTTATTCCACTTGCTAAAAAGATTTACTGCTCTCCAAATAAAGACAACTGAAGCATATAGCTGATTGCTTGATTCCAATATAAAACACCATTTTCTCCTCCTTCGTGAGACTCTTGTAGAAGTATCAGTTGTATTAATTTCCAGATGAAAGGATCACACAGAATGAAAGACCTAGGCACGGAGCTAGTTTCACAGAATTAGTAGATAATTTACTTTCATCCCAGTTACAAACTGAAAGGAAATTATTATTTTAGTACTAGGCAAAGAAAAATATATTTTTCAGAAATAAATTGATAATGAAACAAAAACAGATTCCTAAGATCTTTAGGCTAAGTAGTAATGAGTAAGGAAAAGCCTGTTGACTGACTCGTTTTGAAAATGATTTTTGCATGGGTAACTCAAAATGCATTTGATCTAGCCTAAGGTATGACATTTACTAGAGCCATAAAGATTAAGATGATATGCATTTATCATGTTCTTTCTCTACACTACGTTTCGTTTTTAAATTACCATAATCATGTATATTACTGGCTCATCTTTAGAAGACTGATAAGGAGACATATTTTGATGAACGGATGCAAATATCTAATGTCAAATGGAATATGTCACAAAGAATGTGCATAAACTCGCATTGTATCTGCCACCCTTGTTATGTACAGGCAGTAGCACCACAGCAAAACTATTTAGATGTGGATGTTCTTGTTAGCTTTTATAGATTACAGGTTTCTAGAATAAACTTAACATAATCAGACCAAAGTGCAGCACAAGAGCAATTATCTTCCCCTATAAAATATGTTATAAAATGGGAGGATTCAGTGCATTTAGAGATTAACTTCTATGGGAAGTCATGTGCCTGGTGAAATAAGAAAAAGACCCTTCAATTTAAAACTTAAATCCTTGAGTTTAACGTGAACATCACTGCTATAGCTCAAGGATATTGTATTCTATATAAAACAGGCCACTTAGAACTTGTGAGGACTTTATTGCAGTGTCTCACAAATGACAACTAGCACAGTATTCATGATTAAATGAACATTTATTGTATTTGTAACGGTATTCCAGGAATGTCATAAAATGAAGCGTGAAGTCATCCATTAAAACATTTTTAAAACATGTCTTAACTGAAAGCATTGAAAGTATCTCCTTACAAGAGTTCTGGCTAAATCCAAAACCTTTTTCTTTTTCCCCCGGGAAAAAAGTGATAACAAAGGCACCAAGATTTTTGGCAAATCACAGCCCTCTCCCTACAGAGTCAAGAATATACTCAAACACATTGTCAAAAGCCCAAGACATGGGTGAGAGAAGTCTGAATACACTTACAGTTTTGTCCATATCTAACATCCATGAAGAGAGACCAAATGAAGTCCTAAAAGGGGAAGACATGAAAAGCAACACAACGAAATGGGATTAAAACATTGGTATAAGATTATGTCTAGCATTCTCTGAATTAGACTAGTATTCAAAACCATAAATTCAAAAAGGTTAATCACAGATTTAATTTTAAGACTTCAAAAACACCCATATCTAACAGTAACAGGGTGAAAATTAACTGTATGGATTTTTGATACATTTGAAACTTACTGCAAATATATTTACTATGTACATATATAAATGTATCAGAATCACAATCAGCACAGCATGAACTGTAAGAGAAGATAATCTTCATTGAGTCCAGTCTTGAGAATGCCAAAAAATAATTTATCTTGAAAGTATCTTGAAAAGTTATTCTGTGATTAAGTTCTAGGCCAGGCAAGACAGAGATTAATATCATAGAATCATAGAATAGTTAGGCTTGGAAAGGACCTTAAGATCATCTAGTTCCAACACCCCTGCCATGGGCAGGGACACCTCCCACTAAACCATGCCACTGAAGCCTCTGTCCAACCCTAAAATAACCAAGAACCTTTGTCCAGTTTATTCTGACTAGTTCACAGATGACTCTTGCTTCTACGTGTGTGTGCATAGCACTTTGTCTACTAGTCAGCTGAAGTATAGCAGATGTTAAAGAGTATAAGAGTACAACAGCATTAGCATCATCTCAAATCACAAAGTTAATACCTAGTCCAAATCTAGGCTCACTCATTTATGGGAATGTAGAACATGATATTTAACTACTTATTATAGTGATCAGACACAAAACTTCAGGCTCTTATATAAACTATTTTGGATCTAAGAGATCTGTTTGGAATCTCTACATTTTGGCTAATGCTAATTTCTACTCAAAACTTAGCTCAAGGAGAAAAAATATACTGTATCAAGGGAAGGGAAAATAGCAGAAAACCTGCTTGCAGAAAGAATTTTATGTAAGTACAGGATCTTTTCTGTTGTCATCTGCAATCAGAGGAAACTCTGTCAGAGCACTGTCAGGATGATAATTCTTTCAGCCTACTGGACAGGAGCTACAAGAAGTGACGCTGCTTCTTGTCAAAAAGAGGGAATCACAACCCAGCTTGCAAAGCCCTGTAATACTTTGATGGTTAGGATGATCAGCTCTAAAGAACAGAAATAAGCCATACCCCATTTCCAGATAACTTCAGGCAAATTTAAATTGAGATTTAGTTACCAAAGGTTGGTGGCTCTGTATGAAATGTATTAAAGAGGTCTTTGCCATTTTAACAAATACAATTCCAGCTTTTAGTTGCTCAGCCTTTTTATTTTTTTTCTTCCCCTAAAAAAAGAAATTATCCCATCCCTTCTGAGTAAATACCATTTATCATAAAACCAAATCAAACATTTTGCATTGTCATTGATGGTCATCTTCTGCTATCCTTTATTCTGATTTACTCTGACTGTTCATTCCAGTTGCATGCTTGGTGAAGTAAGTTACCGCCAGACATCAGTAGAATATGGTCTTTAATCTTCTGTTGGTAATTCCAGCACCACAGCTGACTCAAAGCCTCTACACCTGCCATCCAGTTTTTTTGCTACTTTTTTTTTTTACAATATCACATTACAAACCTATACTAGATATATAATGCGCTCACCTTTGGCATGAAAATAATTCCAACTTCTATCATATGTGCATTTGCCTTAAGGACAATGAGGCCTTCGGCCTAATCTCTTATACACCTTTTTTTGTGATCTTTTTGGCATGAGTCCTGTTCATTGGTTTGAGTAACCACTTGAATACTGCCTATTAACAGACTTCAATGTTATTTATTATATATTGCATTAATGTGACCATTGTGCCAGGTGTGGCAAAACACAGGGGGGCTTTACTGAAAGAGTTCACTTCCCAAATCACAATGACTGGCAACGACAGACCAATAGAGGAATACAAATAAATAATGAGACTGAATTTGTCAGCATGTTATGAAGTTTTTGTAGCCATCACAAAGCCAAAACCAAAACCGAAAGTTTTGAGAATAATGTACAAGCATTCCTTTCAAGCAGAATGAGAATCACGTCTGCTATTTTTTGTTACACACACATTAATACAGTAAGTGATGCCTCTATAGTGATTTTTCTTTGGTGATATATTCCTTTCTTCCATGTTGTTTAAGTATTTCTTTGTCTCCCGAATCTGTATTTTTCCCATGCTGCCAATGCGAGACTCATGTCATCTCCTAGTTTTCAAAAACAGTGCTAACAACACATGAAGGTGTGAAAGGATGCACAGCATAACACAATACATAATTAATTTTGGGTTACCACCTGGTCCCTGAATTCCTGAATTCAGACACAGGCTACCATGTTTCATTGCACCTACCACTGGCGTATTAGCGGAAGAGCTCCAGAGGAAAGCACACTTTGTGACCATTAACTTTGCTCCACAGATTTGCCTTTCACACAGACTGGAAGCAAAATGGTAATGCTAGACTCTTCTGCAACAGTCATGCATCTCAAGGCAGTTGATGTCCCTCTATCCCCCCACACAAATCAGGTGTACCTCTCTGTCATGGTTTAAGGCCCTCACGCAGTTCTGCTCACTCACTCCCCTCTCTTTCTTCCCCAGTCCAGGGGGGGATGGGGAGGAGAATCGAAAGAATGCAACTCCCACAGGTTGAGATAAGAACAGTTTAGTAACTAAGGTATAACATAAATCACTACTGCTACCACCAGTAATAACAATGACAAGGCAAATACAAGGAAAGAATACAACAGCTCACCAATTAATTTCCACGCAGCCCGACCAAGCAGTGCACCCCCATTACCTCATACCAAGTCTGACCACGTGGTGCCTCCCCCCCCTTCTGGGTCTCTGCTCTTCATCTCTACATCCCGGACATGATGCGCTATGGTATGGAATACCTCTTTGGTCAGTCTGGGTCAGGTGCCCTGTCTCTGCTTCCGCCCGGCTTCCTCCCAGCTTCCCCTCCTCCCTGGCAGAGCATGAGGCTCAGAAAGTCCTTGGTCAGCCTAAGCATTCTAAGCCATAACTATGAACACTGGTGTTATCAGCACTGTTCCCAAGCTGAAAATCAAAACCACAGTGCTGCACCAGCTACTATGAAAAAGAGAAAAATGACTGCTGCTGCTGAACCTATGACACTCTCGTGTACTGAAGTGAAATAGATGAGCATGCCTGATTTCTCCGGTCAATTTGCCATACTTACAGAGCTCTATTAACTTGCTAAAGATCTGAGACAACTTTCCAGCATTGTGCAAGAATCATGGAGGGAAAAAAAAAAAAAGAGAAATAATACACTTTGAAGTGTAACAGGCTTCAATAATTTGGAGATGTTGCACTGATGCAGCTAAGCATATGTCTTCTATGTGAAACAAATACCACTTCACAAACACAGGCAAATGAGAGGAAAGTGCTTTTTCCTTAATTGTTGAATAACATGTAAGGTCAAGAATCCTAAATCTTGCTCAAACGAGCAACCACTGACTCTAAGAAAACAACTTATGTTTCTAAGGACAAGTTGTATGAGCGAGATTTATAGAATCAGCAGAGTATCACAGTAAAAGCAATTACTAGCGAGAAATGTGAGAAACCAGGAAGCATTATCCAGCTTGAAGTCATAATAAAATGCTCTTTTACTGTAGCACTGTCTTCTGTGTTGCTGGTCTGGGACCCAGCAGCAGATTGTTTTGGTTCCTTCTCTCTTCTCCCTACTGACAAAGGACCTGCTGGCAAGCCCCTGTGCTGTGATCTGCACATTGCTTCATCACAGGCTGTAGCCTCCTACCTCTAAGCTGATAGGGACGGTGCTATGTCTGGTCCTATGTCAACTGAATTGGCAGAAAAATCACAATCTTTACAAAATTATAGTGACAGTATTACATTTCACAGTTAATAATACTGCTTAGGAAAAAAAACAATTCAAACCACACGTAAGTGGTGATTAATAACATTCTGGTTTGTACACTTTCACTTGATGAGGACCTGCTAGCTTGGTCAATACTTCATCCCTGATGATTTCCCTTTTCACATGATGCTAATCCATGCTCCAGGTTTGGAGAACAGGCCACTAGTTTTAAACAGTTTCTAATTCTTTCCATTTTACAGTGTTAGCTATGTTTAATTTTAAAATACCTTAATATTGAATAATTAGAACTGTCCTCCATACGTTGTAAAATAACAAAACTAGCAAACTGATGGCAATTGAATATTTTCTGGTTTAAAAGAGTAATTTACAAAAATCTGACATTCACTGAAAATGCATTTTTCTGCTGTGAAGAGATCTGCACTAACACACCCTTATCTGGCATTCCAGAAAATACAGTAACTCTTTCCTAAATAATACCTTTTCATACCCTTTGCAGTGACTGTAATTGCTACAAACACCATTTGAAATGCAAATAAACCTAGAAACTTACAACATATCCTCACATTTTCTGCAGTGACTAGGCAAAATTCCTTAAGGGATTGATGGAAAAAAGAAGACACGTTTCTCATGGCAGTTTCCCCTCCTTATCCTATATGCAACATAATCAGTGGCAGTCAAAGGTCAGGGGACAAATGAGAGCAACTCAGTAAGTGAAACTCTCCAAGAGACAAAGATAAATTGAAATGGATGTTAGAAACTGGAATGAATGAAGAATTAAAATTATGTTCCCACTGATCTGACACCTGTATCAGAAGACAGAAAACACACACCCTACCATCTATGTCAAAACTGTTAACACAACATTTCAGTTAAGGCTGTCTGAGAAAAATAGTGTGACGTCTCTTCAAAATTCACAGTCAAACATTTAGGTGTTTACACAGCTTTTACTTGGACATGTAAATTCCAGTCTGTAAGGCATGTTGAAAGGTAGGTCATATACTTGAAATATCACTCTTCCACCAGGTAATGTGTTGAAGATCTGAATCTTTATAGGCAGACATGATTTAGCAATCTCTCTAGATGCAAAACCAGCTGAGGCCCAAAGTTGGAAATCTCATATAGTCAATCTTTTAATGAAAATCACAATGCTTCATAATTTGAGCAAGGTCAAAAATTCCCAACTCCTTTGAAACTCAAAAAGTTTGCCTGAAAGACAAAACCTTGCTGATTTAACAATGATCAAGTTTTGATTCTGCTTTGATTTAATGCAAAGGACTTTGATCTTCATTAAATGATATCGGAGCAAAGCTTTATATTCCATTTGTCTTTTTTTGTGAGGGGATTTGGGTTTGGTAATATGGGAAGGACTTCACATGATAGATTACCTGAGGATTGAGCAAATGGCAACATTTCATTCATGCAGAGCAGGAAATTTTGTGGGGTTCTGTTACTGGAAGCTCCTTAAATCAAAATTTGGAAACAATATCGAGGTATATAAAATATAAGCTTTATTAGTCATGTCTCTTGTGGTGGGGCATTCCTACCATGCTAGAGGCATAATTCTGCATAGGGTTGTTTTCCTTCAACTGTTAAGGGTGTTCAGCATCTAAAAAAATTATAAAATCCCATTTCTGCACATAGGGGGCTCAGAGCAAAACATGGAGGAGCTCTCAAGAATATTCAGTTTTTCGGACATCCTGGTCAGGCATCTAAGAATCCTGAAGAAAATTAATGGATATGCTTTCCAGTGAGAAGGTTGCCTATTTGGCATATTTGGCATAAACTGCCACAACAGTATGCCTTCTGATAAAAGGCCAGTATCATTTTGTTTTCCAATAGAGTGCAACACTAGTAATCCATTCTTACATATTTGCATAACTTTGCTTTATGTCAGTTTGAGTGACTATTTATCTGTCATGCATGGTGTGATACTGAGTAGATGCAGAAAAGAACAGAAAACGCAGGGTGAAGGAAGGTGCCAAGGTTATAAACCAGTGCTCATATTTACAATTGAGCTCTATTTTCATAAGAAGCTTCTCCAGCACAGCCATGGGTGCAAGTAGAGCTCTCTATCAGCCAACACCCTCCCTGGCCCATTCCTGTAAATTCTTCTCCATGGCATGTTTTATTGCTCTGGAGACACCACATGATGGCTATTTATTTAATTGCTTGGAAAGCCCAGCCAAAGAAGGGTGTCTCAAGTTTGGCATGTTAGTTTCCTGCTTGCAGATTTACAATTTAGCACCATTTGGGTTTTCAGAGCCTCCTTGTTAAAAGTGCGAGGGGCCCATTTCACCAGATGAAGTACAACTGCTTTGTCTGCTTCCAAACAGCCGAAATCCCCCAAAAGGCACAGAGCAGAAGTGCAGTCTTCATGAAAACCGGTGTGTGCTGCTCCTCCAAGCACTGATTCATATTTGGCATATTCTCCAAGTAGAGCTTTATATCAAGTTCAGTGTTTTCTCTGTCCTGTCTTTTCCTTCCCTCCTCCCGCCTAATTTTGTAGACAGACAGCCATAATATGCAATAGAAGCATAACTCTTTAAACTGAAAATGTCATCACTTAAGAATACAAGAGAGTGGTATGTGTCATGTATGTCTGCAAAATGCAGTTGATGTCTGTTACAGTCTGTAGCAACTTTTAAATCTGTCATCACAGCATGAATTTCATATTAAGCTGCTTCCCAGTGCTTTAGCCAGGAAGTAAAGGGGGGAACATACTGTATCATTTATGGGCATGCTGGTGCTGGGTCAACCATGACATCACTCTCCACTCCGCTGAGCTGTAATGAGGTGAAAAGGCAGCTTTAGAACAACATAGCACTTTATTTATTAGGAAAATTCAAGTGTGCGTGTATCTCAATTTATGATAAAACTGAAAACAAAGGCTATGGACTATAGCTCTCCTACAGCACAAAGTAAAGCAGGAGAGAAGGCATTCTGAAGATGGTGAGAGATTTAGTGCACATAAAGCACAGGAGATTGAAAGTTCTCAGCAGGCTAAAAACCTGTACTGACAGCCCAACCAGTTAGAGATGGTACACAGTGCACTGTGCTGCACTCAAATTGTGCTACATGCTTTGATCAGTGTGTCACTAAAGCAAGAGTCTAGTTGAGACTAGCAAAAATCTTCAAATTCAAAAGGATGTAGGCATACAAAGGGCACAGAAGAAAAAGACTTGGTGAGGGCTGAGGCTGTTAGAGCCCATGATTGCAGAAGAAATCTAGGTTTCCCTAGAAACCTGCAATGCTTTTTAAATAACATTGAGAAGCTGGGCAGTTCATAGCGTCTCTCCAAATTAATGCTTAAATATAAGATGGGCATTTGTACTTTACAGTATGGAATTCTTTTGCTCACAGCTGGAGATGAGACAAAAGAGGTACACACAAAAAAAAAAAAAAAAAAAAAACCAGAAAACCAAAATGCAGAAAAGGTTTGATAATATTCACAATTATCTCCTCTT
>JASSUY010051733.1:0-24455 GCA_032466535.1 Forpus xanthops | reverse complement strand
GGCGGTGTTCAAGGCCAGGTTGGACATAGCCTTGGGTGGCATGGTTTAGTGGGAGGTGTCCCTGCCCAGAGCAGGGGTGCTGGAACTAGATGATCTTGAGGTCCTTTCCAACCCTAACTATTCTATGATTCTATGACTGTGTATACAACAATCTCCAGGTGTGTGCAGCCCTCATTAGGGTTCAATGATGCAATTTCATTATTCTAGGAATGGGATAAACCCTGTTTTGCACACAAGGTTACTTTCAGGCTGCATCTTCTTTCTGCCTCCATTTTTTTTTTTTTCATGTGTGTAACTTTCTCCTGGGTCTTGAAGTGAGCACTGGGCATAGGTATGTATTTGGAAAGAATTTTGTTCTCTGTCTGCAAAGGGGTCAGTTCTCAATAGCTCTGGTTCAATTTGTTCAGATTGCAGCACAGAAAGGCATTTTCCTATATGAACGTACATCCAAACTACTGTACAAGAGCCATTGAAGGTGTACTCTTGGTACAGACTGAGGCAGGTGAGACTTTTCTAAAACATGGAGGTCTCTCCTGCTAAAATGTGCAACTTTTCTGTGTGCATTGTGGCGCAAGAGCTAATAATAGATTAAATCTTTTTTGCTGTTATTCCTGCAATTTGATTGCAAGTACATTTGTGGAGCCAGTCGGCATATGTCATATAATCTGATTGATTGAACAGTTAATCCTTGAAAGCTTCCCTTTGAAATATTGCCAAGGTCAACAAGGGATAGTGCCCATGTATACGTGTCATGGGAATTACCTATTTCGCCATTTTTATCTACTGCCATATAGCTGAAAACATGCATAATGTTCTGGTCTTTTCATGCAATGCATTCTTTCCCCAAACCACTGGTTTTAGTGATATGTGTTCTGCTTTGTGCTGCTGGAATAGAAAAAGAATGTTTAAATTGGAAGGAGATGATCAGTAAATTAGAATATTCCTTAAATTTTTGAAATATTTATTTATTTTTTCAGCCTGTGGAACAAGTTACTTTATGAAAGGAAATACTGCAAACATTCTGGGGAAATCAGTTATTTCACATTTCCCATGAATTTTGTCATTGTTTCTTGAACTTGAGGCATATTTATGTAAGTGACAACTTACCAGAGATTTTACTCAGTGCCTTCTGGATGCTGTGTTATGTGAAGTGAGGTGGTTTTGTTCAGAAGAACAAAAGTTTCATGTTACTGATACACTGGGTGGTAAAAATGGAAGAGTTTCTACGTTTCTGCTGTGCTTTGGAAGCAACAGAATGTATTTTATCTCTATATTTGCCTTGAGACACCACCCTTATGGATTTACTAATTTTTTTTTATTGGTTGAAAATTCAGTTGCTCACCTCTGCTACATATTTGCTGTATGCTAAACTCTGCAGAAAATATAGGCAATTTTTTGCAAAAACCTATTCAATGCGTTTTTCTAAGGTTGTTAGGAATTATCAAAAATACCTTTATGGTGGTTCCTTGGCACTGATGTCCTATTACATGTCCCTGAAATGGGATGGGCAACCTCCTGAGACCTTGTCATAGTATGCAAGTTTTCCTAGGTGACTTTGGTGAATAGATAACCTGTTGTGTCAGCTCTCATGTCTGAACTGAGCCAAGGTCTGTACCCTTCCTGGCTATATGAAGAGATGATCCTTGTGCAGTGGATGGCATGCTGTGCTGCATTCCAGGAACATGGCCCTTCTTGACAGCTGTCACATATCACAGATATCCACTGAGCTGCTTGTATGGAGCAGTAGGAGAAACAAGAAGTATACAAGAATATTTCAGCAACTTATTCACTATAATCCAGTCTAATTGAAATATGCAGGGGGACAAGTTGTTGTCCAGCACTGAACTGCAGTGAGCAGGAATTTTAATGTTAAAAAATTCCTGAAATTGACGAGAATGAAATTCCCCATCCTTTGCAGAACTTTGTGGCAGGCTTTAATCCCTTCTTGCCCTGAGGAAATTGGTAAATTGCTGTATCTTAGTCTTACTGATGTTCTCCTAAGGAAACTATATAAAATCAGCAATTGGTGTCTTACAGTAATGGCACACTACGATCCAAAATGTGTCAGAAATATTGCAATGCAATACTGATTGTTGCATTCAAATGCATTCTTTTAGCGCTCTGCAGTGTTTTCTGTATTGATCTCATTCTTCTGGTTTTAGAAATGGAGTTTTTCAAGCTTTGGCAAAGCATAATTCTCACTTCTTAGGTAACTAAGAAGTTAGGAAAAAAAAGCCAAACTCAATTGCATGGGAATTTTTGTAGTCCCCACATTTTTGTTCATTCGCTTTTGGCAGGTATGGCATACTACTTTGGGGGATATAGTCTCTGAATTATTTTTTCTGCAAGCCAAAATAATACATGATTTAGAGGGAGTAATAGCAGAGCAGCAGTCTGCATTGTAATGGCAAAGACATAAAATTCAGTCAAAGCTATCAGTAAAGGCACTGCTGCCAACTCTGAAGAGCACCTGGCTGCGTATTAAAGGACACAAATGTGATCCCCTTACTGAGCAGTATTTTATAGGCTGTAGTTCAGAGCCAAAGAAAACAGCTTTTAGAGCTTTTAGGTGTCCATAAACAGCTAGATAAATATGATGGAGCCAGAACAAGGGATAAACAAGGTAGCTAAGTATCAGCTTGCCACATTGCCTTTTGAAGATACCCAAATACCCAACTGAAGTTGGAATATATTATTTTCTCAGTGTTCCCATTACTTTCCCTGACTCTTGGAGGTTGTGTTGGTGATGTTGGAGAGAGGGTCAATGGGGTAATGTCATGATAAAAACTCAAGTTGTGTCCTGTTGTCTGTATAATTGCTGGGATTGCATAGCTGACCATATTTCATGTGAGCTGTCAGTGACCGTTAGTCTGTAGTCAGGATGGGGATTTGGAAGAAGAGCAGCACCTATGGTCTCTAATCTCCTTCTTGTAGCTGCTGCCAGAATTCAAAGCATTGCAAACAGGTTTCATAAACAAATCTCATTAAATGTTTTTAGATGGAGGAAGGCACATAGCCATAAATAGAAAATTGATAAGTGAACAACTGTTAAAAATAGCTCATTAAGAAATAGTAAGTGGAGAAATAATATGGATATGATAGCATAAGGAATATTCTACGCACATACTTGCAGCCTTTAGCAGTTGCCAAAACTCTGATGAAGTGAATGAAGAGCAAATGGGTTGTATTTCAAACACATACCATTACACTGAGCAACAGTTACATTTTATTGCTTCAGTCACATTTTTTGACCGAAGTAATAAAATTTGTAAAATATAAAAAGAAAAATACAGGATTTATCTCTCCCTCCTGTGCTATTCCTTCCTCCCACCTTTTCTTATTTCAAATTCAAAACAGATCTCATGTTTAACAGTATGGCATTCAGGTTATGGAGATGTTTAAAAAAATCACTTGACAGATTCAAAGAAACAAGCAGTTCTGTACACAACTACACTAATAAGAAATACTTTCACATGAATTTTATGGTCATAGCTTATGTCTGGTGAAGCTAGAGAAGAAACTGCTGCAGAGCTGGTTTCAGCTGCAGTCCTACAAAGACTTAAGCATATGTTAGATCTTGTGGCATAGTCAAAAGCTAGCAAATTACATGGTGCACAAAACTGGTCACAGGTTAAAACTTTTTAGTCTATATTTTAATTTTGGTCTGTATTTTACTCAGGTTTGGTCCAAATTACTACACTATATAGTCCAAAAGACTTTATTCAAATTGAGCCGCTTTGCAGGTGTTCCTCTATGCTATTGTTTTGTAAAATGGAGTTTACTTTTCCAGATGTATTAGTGCTGTAGTCTTAGAAAAAAGCCCAAACACAAAAAAACCCAAAACCTTGTTTGTTTTAAAATGGCAGAGAATCCGCAATGTATTCCTAGTCTGAAGCCAAGACCCAACGTACTAGCGCATCTGAGCGTTTAACTTATTTCATGTTAAATGATACTGTCCCATTGTCGATGAACACCGAAATAACAGATGATCTCATAGTGCACTATTTCTTATAATTTGTTACATGCAATTTACTCTGTTGTCCAGAGCCAAAGCTTAAAATACAGTCTTATGTGCGTCCATCAAACAGCTGATGCTGTTCTCACTGAAATCTGTGTGAAATAAAAGATTATTTACATTATTTAGTTTTTCCTAAAGTATCCTCAGACATGGAGACCCTAATAATGATAATTTGAGGTGAAGAGCGCTTCTCTTAATATGAAATGTGTACCTAATATTTCTTCTCTCTCTCTCTCCTCATTATTGCTCTGGACTAAAAAGAAATATAAATTATAACTAAGGCTTATTCTGTAAGTTCTTCCTCCAGGTCTTTTCCCAGAGGGTGGTGAACAGCCTGCTTTCGTGTTCCTGCTGAATGTGAGGCTTGCTTGCACCCTGTCCTCTGCTGGGTGGGATAAGAAGCGCTCAACCTTGTGGCAGAGGTTGATGCAGTTAACAGCTTGATGTCATCTATAATTTAGGTGCCAGGGAAATATGTTGCAAAAGGAGGTTTCAGGAACGTATTTTTGAATTACTGAGTAGCCACAAATTTGTCTAAAATACTTTGCATTTAAGGAGCTCCTAACGGTCTAAAGAATAGCAAATCATAGTGGATTAGTGATGCGTCATCCTGATTTTGGTCTGATATACAGAATCTTGCTCAATCCCAAACTAAGTTTTTGTATCAGGGCTTGAAGCATTGCAGTGGTATTCTTAATGGAAATGTTTAACAGTGCGTTGTGTATCTATAATACACAGTCTGGCTAATGAAGGATCTGTATAAATAGAGTATCATAACCTTTATCAATAAACAGGGGCAAATGATCTGCTGTGGAATTACCTGTGCATACACTTGTCTTAGTTTCCACTAAAAGGCTTTGAATAGTAGCAGTACATCTAACTGTGCAGTTTTGTTGTTCCACTCCTTCATACCTGCGCAGGTATTTTTACTAGTTTAACTGATGAGTCCCTGTTGATCTCTGTGGAAACTCAGAAAGTACTTGGTGTTTTATTTGCATCTTAACATGCAATTTGGTACTTTTGACTTGGCAGAAGAGTCAAACCAATGGTGATCTTCAAGTGCGTAGGTTAATATGTATAACTGTGCATGCAGCCAAAAAAGAGTATGTGAAAATTCTTTGCAGATGCCCTGTGACTTCATTCACACTTCAGTGATTAATTGAAATGGGTAATTCCTTTAGAAAGGTAGTATATGTTTTCCTTGTTAATCTATGTGCTAATCTGTGCTTCTCTGACAACTTAATAAGCAAGGGGGTTACATTATGGTTGTAAACCAGACAAACCATAAACAGACTGCTACCTAATGAAATGTCACTTCTATTAGAGTTTTTTCTTTTTTTGCTTTCTTTCAGAACAGACTAGTTTGCATCATGCTCTTGCTTTGAAGTAGCATTTATTGCACATCTGATAGTATTTCTTTCCAGATGGGAGGAGTATTTCATAACTTCATTTCATTCTGAAGGCTCAAATATTCAGTTTTATGAAAGGGATTTGAATTTGGGAAATCTAAAGTACTCTAAAGAAGACATCCTCTTTGCCATGTTCTCTTTTTTCTTTTAAATGAGTTTGTTTCTATGCTAGTGCTTGTCTCATTTGGGTCTTACAAAGGGGATTGCTGCCATTTTGGCTTGCACAACCTCCATTAAAAGAAAAGAGTTAATCCCTGCCTGTTTTTTCAAAAGAAAGCATGGTTATACTGCAGAAAGCATTTTGGCCTTTGAATCCTGAGCTGCTTTGACAACTCAGCCCAGGTTGTCTCCTGCTGTGTTTGCTACTCCATCCACAATTTCTTGACGCTAGACAGCTGGGACTCAAATTTTTCTTGTTGTTTCACCTAAGATGCTGTTTTTTCCTTACACTGAGTAGAGCTGGGGATCTAATTTAGCACTCTTGAACCTATTGCAGGAGCTGTAAAACCTGTAGTTAAAACTGTGAGGTCTTAGACATCTTTTCTTGAATGTCCTGTTGTAGTGCAGAGCACTTGCATGATGCAGCTTTTGTGTCCTATAAAAAGCAATATGTTCTTCTTTTGTGTGCTAATTAATAACCAAAGATGTTTTTTTTTCAAGCACTCTGAATCTGCATGCTTACAGAAAGCCCAGTTTTGATACCACCTCAATGAGTGGTAAATGTCTGATTCAAGACAGGCTCTTAAATCCTTTGAAAGAGAAGCAAATTGTGACCAACAAAAGATCAAATTGTCTCATGTCAAATTTTGAATGAGGTCAAATTTGAATGAAGCCTGTGCTGAGTATGAAGGGAAAACAGTCACAAATTAATACAGTAGGAGTATCTATGCTCACAAAAGGAATATTAATTTCTGGTACCTATAGTAGAGCTTTCTCTAGGAAAATTTATAATTCATCAGTGAAGGCTATTTGTGTTTCCAAAGATGTACTTCTGCATTAGCAATGCCTATGTATTTGAGGTTTGCTTTTTATTTTCCATGTATTTCAGCAACTCTTTTATTTTGGTCATCCTCAGGGAAATAGCAGCCATGTCTATTTGCAATGTGTAGTTATGATACTTTTTGTGTGGGGATAATTCTTTTCTACTGCACATAACACTTTTGTCTGTACTACAAATGCCCCATGCTTTTGTACTTCCTCAAAACACAAAAATACTGTTTCCAGCTGTATCTACCAGTAGAAAGATAGCTACTATAAGTTCCTCTCCTGCTTTCTGGAAATACAATTACATTTCCAGGTTTCTGGATGGTGGGGAACAGTAAGTGTCTTTCAGGTGCTCCTGATTTTGACCTATACTTTCAGGATTTGCTTTCCTTCATTTGCAAGTGAAGATTTGTATTATTTAATAGAATTGGCCAGAGGGATTGCATCATCTGCTTTGGAGAGCCTGTGGCTGCCTCACTAGGGTGCATGAACAAGGTCTTGGGTGAGATGTTTGTTTCTCACTTGTTACAGTCCACTGTCGCCCTTCCCTTTTCTCACTCTGTTATGGAGTTAGAGGATCCTGCTGGGTGCCTGGCTTCCTGTCTTGGGTAACAGAGAGATTGCTATTCTACTGCATATCTTTTGAGATTTAAAGACAGTCACATCTGGTTGTGGTTCCTCTGGAGCAACTCTGCTACTTTTTCAGGTACCAGGATCTATTTAGTCAGTGATATGGTGAAGTTCAGTGTGTTACCTGTAGTTCAGCTGGAGAAGTCTGATTGCAGCTTTGTCTGCATCAATTAAATGAGGCTGCTCCTGAAATGTACTACTAACAAAAGGATGACTGTAGTGTTGAGTATATTGAACTATATGGTTGTTTTAAGCATATATATATAAATATGTTTTATACATATTTATGCATTTAGGGCCAGGACCTGCAATGCAATTCATGTACCTCAATCTTTAGATTGACGTATTTTTCTACGACTTACAAGAAAAACACGCTCTGATAGAAACAACGCTTGCCATGGCAATTACTGCTGGAGATAAGTAGTCCTCTGTTCATAACACTAGTATTTTCCCTTCTTACAGCATCAAATTTAATAGCTGTAAAGTGATCCTTCTATTACTGAGTTGTAACCCGATGAACAAAATAGTAGCGTCATGTCTATTTTCAGAAGCTTTGTTGCTAAAAACAGACCTTCACTTTGTAGACTGCTTTAGCCTTTCCCCAAGTGACAGCATTTCGTTAGAAATAGCCTGCTGGTCCTTCTTGCCCAGCTCCCCATTGTAGTGCCCTGCTCTGTGAGAGCAGACAGCTGAGGGAGTTCGATGTTTTGAAGGTTATGATCACAGCAGTTTCGTAAGTGCTTTATTTCAGTTCTCCTCTGGCTGCGCCGGGGACAGGTGCGGTCTGGTTCTGATTTCAGTGGTCTTAATTTCTTATCTGACCTGGTAGTCAATCAAGGGCATGAGAGAGGAACAAGAGAAAGCAGGAGAGGAATGGCCTGAGACAGACAGACAGCAAGAGTGCAATGCTGAGCATCTGACTTTTCTCATCCAGGAACTGGCAGATCTGCCTGTCATTCAGTGCTGCTCTGTGTACTGACGCTGCCCTGTGCAAAATGGATTTCTGAGTGTTAACCATCGTGTTCGTCTTTTCCAAAGGGTCTTCTGTAGGATTTCATTTGCAGAGCACAGAGGGCAATATCTAGGGTAATTCCAGGGCTTAGTGGCTGTGATCTTTTGTCAACTCTACTTGTGAGTGAAATTAAACTTGGTATGAGTACCCACAATCTGAGCTTGTGCAACACAATTCCTGGCCAATGAGTGAAAAATCATAAACCTGACAAGTATTTATGAGAGAGAAAAATGAGATGTCATATTATAACAGGAATATATTCATTAAATCTATCAATTTCACAGAAACCAAGAATTCCCTCTTCAGTAAAAGGCTTTGAGTAGGTTTATAAAGTCAGATATTCTTTTATGAGATGTAACTTTTTTGTGCTAAAACACAGTACGTTTAAATTCAGGTCAGTATTTTCTAAGGGAGCAAGTTACAAAAAAGGGCTGAATTAATGTGATCTTACAGTAGCCATTCTGGTTTTGAGAGCATACTGGCCAATATCTGTGCGTCATCTAATTGCAGCTGGAGCCATACCTGGAAAAAACTTCTTACAAAAGCAGCAAGCCTGGCAGGGGTAAACATTCAGTGTCAGTAATCTTATTCCAGTTCCCATCATCAGATGGCTTTGATGCAGCAGAAATATAGCAAAGACTTCAAAGAACAATTTTCCAGTTGTCTTTCCCACATGTGTCAAACTGTTCCCTGAAGAGCCTGGGGTGTGAACCTTGCAGAATTTCCCTGCCTGCCTACAGGAGGGGAAAAGTGTGCCTCCTGTCAGAAAGGAGGGATGCCTCAAAGCTGAAAATCTGTATTTATTCATGTTCTGGAGGTCATTCACTTATGTGGTCATATTTTCAGTCCAAAGGAGGAGGAGTCAGTGTGGTGGTGGTGTGACTGAGTGCTATGTGTACACAATGTAATTAAACAATATCTGTTCATACCATAAAATTAATTCTACAGCCACTAATAGGGAATCTTTGCCAGTCTTAGGTTTCCAGCACAAAAATTGCTAAGGGAAAGCAAAGCAGTGGTGAGACAAATGATTTATAGCAGCACACAATGGAGCTGGCCAGCTTGCTCGCTGGGAAGGAGCCCTGGCTTGTTGTGGCTTCAGAAGTCAGCTGCTCATGTTATCGTGTGGTCAGCTTCAAGAGGCAGCCTTTGTAACCAGTGAAATTCAGACCAATTTGGCAAGAGGGACGCAGTGCAAGTGGTGTCTAGACTGTGTGATCTAGTATGCCAACTCAGATGAGTGAAGGATAAGATGCAGTTAAGGGGGAGAAAAAAAGCTGGAGTAGAAGCAAAGTTCAGCTGTTTTTGTACCAGATGAATGTCATGAACCAATATCTAAGTATAACCGGGCTGTGTGTTAGCAGGTTAGATTGGCACCTGCTGCTGACGGATATGAGCCCTGCACCGTTCCCAGCCCAGAGGGTGGTATAGCTGTCTCATGCAGTTTTCCAGCCACTCACATCTTTCCTTCCGATGGTAGCATGCCACAGAGACACCTCTTGTCTGGTTTCCACTGCCCCAGGTTCAGCTGCTCATGAAGGTTAGCAAAACAGGAGGTTCAGTGGTTATATTTTAAATGCCTTTTTGTGTGAGTTAAGTAATGATTGTAATCTCTGCGCTAAGGCAGTTTGCAAGGAGTTGCAGCTCATTTTTGCCATAACTGTATTTCCCGGTGCTATACAGATGCTCAATTCTTTGGTATGCTGGCACTTGCTCTTGGGTAACCTTAAAATGTCTTGTGAATGGTTTGAGGGTGTGAAAGGTGGAAAAAGCAGGGAGAGAGACTGAGGAAAGATGAAAACTCTTATTGCTTAAATCCCCCCACTGCCTAGTTTCCTTTAGTAGACAGCAAATGAGCACTGTTTAGAGAAGTATGGATTGGAAAGGCACGTGTAGTCCTGTGTGGTAGCATGCCATGGATCCTAACACATAAGGACCTGTAAAATGTGCAAAAATTATCTGTATGTGGTTGAGTGTATGTGTAATTCATATTAGACTTCAAGCTTAGAAATCTGAGACACCTAATATTTTAAAAAAATACACACTTAAACATATTTTATTGTTTTGAGTAAAACACAACTTACCTATTATACTTAGTATTATTAGCTCCTGAATGTATCTGTTTACAAATGGCAGCCTCAACTTTGTTTTAAACAAAGCATTAGCACTAGGTGTCCTTTCAGTATGATTAATTCACCAGGGTCATGAAAAAATATAATGTCTAAAAATAGTACAATTAAGCATGGTTAAGAAATTGTAGTAAAAGCCTCAAACACCTATTTTTCAAAGTGGAATTTAAAGCCTAATGTACAAATAAATAAGTTTTTCACTTAAAGGCAAGGAAACCCTTTAAATTTATCTTAAACATAAAGCTCTTAAGAGGGGAGAAGTTGTATTCTGTGAGAGCTGACTTTAATAAATGTAAACTCTCATTAAATGGTATCAATTTTGTTTATTTGCCCATAGGCTACATTTGGATTGATCTGTGGGAACTTATGTGTTTCTTATCACCCAGTCACACAGAAAATATGACCGCGTGTCTTCAAAAGGAAACTGGACCTCAGTCCTTCATACAGTTACTTCTTGTGGTATTAATCAGACATCATATTATGGTGTGCAAAGATCAAAATCCTTAATTGTTCCCCTATATCTGAACTTTTTGAGTGTTCTCAGTAATACACCTTCATGTACAACAAGGATGCTGCTAGATGGTCAGGGTAGTGGTGACAAAATCTATCACCACTTACACATGTAATGATTAAGTTCAAAGCCTTCAGACAGGCTTGTTTGCTAGCAAAGAGAGCTCGAAAACTGAGACAAAGTATTAGCAATCAGGGAGCAAAGGGTGATGTGCTGTGACAGCTAGAGGTATTGTGTTAACAGCCTGGTAACCCGTCTGGGAGACCTTCTATTTGTGTGTTTCTCCATTACTCAAGTTATTTTCTCTTGTGGTAAATGATGGCTTATTTTGGGATCGTTCCTGTTGTACCTGTATCAATGAAGTAAATCAGTAAGTAAATGCTGCATATAAGCAAGACACTTCCAGAAAGCTGCCTGGATTTTTTTTTTTTTTTTTTTTGCCTGGAGGGAAAGACCTAATTGTTTTTTTCAGGTAAATTTTAACTTTTAATGAAATTTTGTGAGTTTGGTTTTTTTAGTTTACCTGGTTTTGGTAGCTGAATGGCAGTTCCCCTTGACCCATGCAGCACTGCATCTGCTGGCGTCCTGGCAGGGAAATCCTGGAGGTGGAGGGAAGATCGGTGTGCTCTAGCCTACTACACACCAGGTGGTGTGGAGCACCAGCAATCCTTGCTCTGAGGACATGCTCAGCAAGGGCTGGATTACCTGCAGGGGCTCTGAAGGCACTGTGATAGAGGGCACTTTGCTGGTGCCCTGGAAAGGAGCAGCATACTCCTTTTTGTTGCGTGCTGTTGACAGCAGGACACTGGATACCCCCTAGGAAAATGGATGGCCTCTTAGCTAGCATGTTGCTGCTCCAAGTGCTGGCATGTCATCTTCCTCCTTTTCCTCCCTCCTCCCTTTCTCTGTCAAGCTTCTGAGCGCTGAGCTCCAGTGCTGTTCAGGAAGTTTTGCATGAGGCCCCATGGGTCACTCTGGAACTGATGTACCCTCAGCTACAGCATCTCGAGTGTAATAAGCAGGAGTGAGGTGCACAGCAGAGCACTGTCTTCTGAAAATCTGGGGTGCTGGGGTTGCCCTGAATGGTTGTTGGCAGTCTACCAGGGGCTAGCCACAAACCTTCCCCTGTGCATGGGTATGGATGGGAGGGGAGTCCTTTCACTTCACAAAAGTAGAAAAAGTCTTCCCTAACAGCTTTCTGCCTTCTAAAGGGTATCTCTGCCCTTTCCTCTTGGGATACCTTGGGCAAACTTGTAGGAAAAAAACGCACCAAGGTTGTTCTTAGAAGTTGCTACTAATAAGCAGAGGGCTAGAGGTAAAGAATTTTATTTCCCTTCATTCCAAGACCCTGAAACAAATTGTTAGGGTGGGCTGCTCCTGCAACCATTCTCTTTGCTTGCCAGAAAGAAGTCTAAAGTACTGTAGCAGCTCCTGCAGCAGCAAGATGGTTTTAGAAAAACTATAATTTACAGTGGCCTGCATTACAGGTATTTACAAATATCTGTATATTTTAAACTATAATTTTCATATATCTGTATTCCTAGAAGACAATATCTCCCTGCTTCCTTGTCTTGTCAGGAGCCAAAAAGTCTCTGTGTGCCAGAACCACACTGGGACGCAGGTGCAATATCAGGGAGTTTGGGGAATGTGTAATAATCCATTGGCTATCACCAAAAGGTGGCAGCGTCTACATCTGCTTTTTGTTATAGCCCATGCTGCGAGTTAAGCCAAATATCCTAGATTTAGGCACAGTGGGAGCAGCGCAATAGGAGTTGGTGCTGGATGAGTAACAACAGCAAATCAGTGTTTGCTTTGTCTTGATGTTTTGTTGGTCAACCCAAGTGAGGATAAACAGGCAGGCAAACAAATTAATGCTACTGATGAGCTCTGAGAAGCCATCCACATCTATATTTTGCCTCTTTGTGATGGACCCAAGCTAATCCCTGGGTCAGAATATTTCCACGCCTGGGGATTCAAAGTCCTGGTCTGAGCGTGAGACTGACCAGAAAACGTGGGTGCTGGGAAGTGTCAGTGCTGGGGTTTCTACAGCAGGAAATGAGCAATGCAGGCTTGGCAGTGCTGTGTTGTGAGGAACAAAATAAACCTTGAAGTTAGGCCATAAAAGAAAATACAGCTCATGTGCATCCCAATGAAAACATAACTTCTTTCTCTCCCGACAAGAGCTTCTATATAACAGAAATAAAAATCACTTCCATACACACACTCATGCACATACATATATATATGTTTTTAACTTTGCTGGTAAACCACTCTTCATGTGGTGAAATGACTGATTGTCTTCAGATTTTGCCTCATTTTTACTTATCATATGAAATAAATGTTTAGCCAGCTTGAGTGAATTCTTTTATCTCTCCTTAAAGGATAAACTTTTGTTAGAGTCCCTTAATGTTTTTCTTTTAGAGAAATATTCAGTAAGATTGCTCTGTTGCCCTTTTAATTTCCTTCTACCTTTTTCTGAACTGCTCTGTTGCCCTAAGGTAACATGTTAATTAAATTAGGAAAAAAACTTTGTTTCAGTCCAGAAAAAGAATTGTGCCTGTTTGTTCTATGAAGGTATTTTTCTTTTTTGTTTTTTTTTATCCTGTGAGGCTCTTCTGAAGTGCAACACTAAGTAAAATCTCTGTGAACAATTTACATTGGAGAGCTCGATGTTTTAGTTCTGTTAAAATCAGTAGCTTCTGTTTGTAAAGGATGGAAGACAGATTTTGCTTTGAAAGCCTCTTCCACAGCAGTTTACCTGCGGAGGTGTCCTCATACTACAGGGTTAAAGTGCTGTTTGTATCTTACAGCAGCAGCTGAAGTTGATGCTAATGGCATGCTCATGTACTCTGAGATTGCACTTTAGACTTTAAACGCTCGAACATTATTCTCAGTTTCTGAATGATTTTTTCATGTCATATATCAGCCCCTTTCAGATCTCTGTTGCTACCAGAAAGGCTCTGCCCTTGCCTTACAGACAAGAAGAGCCAAAGGTGGGGGTGATCAGCCTTAGAACATAACACCACACTCGTGATTGGTTGGCATGTGCTTACAGGACCAGTGTAAAATTTTCTGAATGATGAATCCCAATGATGAATATTACAGATTTTGTTTCTGTATCACAGTGGTACTAAAGTAAATAATCGAAAATAACACTGCTTGTTGAGAAGGATGTTGTCCTAGCCTTAGAGATTGCCTGGTTTTCCTTGAATGGTACCAAATCCATCCATGGAGCAGCATTGTTCGCTAGTGGCTTTTGGGTAGCACTTCTGGTTTAGTATAGAATCATAGAATCATAGAATAGTTAGGGTTGGAAAAGACCATGTTGCAATAAAAAATATTAGACAGGTATTTAGAGCAATGTTGAGTGATGGCAGTACTGATCAAATGAATCACTGGATCTGAAAAAAAACCCTTTTGAACAGTTTATAGCTAAAGTGAGGCTCAAAAATATCTGTGTAATATGCCCAACTTGCAGACCTCTTTCCCTGAGGAGAAGGATTGCAATGTCTAGAACTTATTGTCGTATGATTGGTTTCTGTTAACTTTAAATACATATTGTATTTTTGATGCATAATTTAAATAAGTGACTTTAGTATTTTTACTGTGTTTATCAGAGCATGCTAAGTTTACGATGCTGTACGAAACTGCAAAACCATAATGTGTAAACCCACATTTTCTTGCTAAGTTTGTATCATCTTTTTTGATTTGACTTTTGAAAAAAATACTGTTTTCAGAACCACAGTACTGCAGTAAATACCAGAACTTGAGAGTATATTGTCTATCCAAAGTCAGTGTCTCAGATCTAAATATCAGAACTTGTCCTTTGTGACAGAATTTGACGGCAAATTTTTTTTGACACCTTTGAAATACTTTTATCTCCTGCTTCAACATCTCATATACATCACCATTTAGCCCATTGAGTATGTTATTTTTTCATATAAGCAGAAAAAAAGTGGCTGAATCAACATGAGAATAGGATTTGAAGAATTCAATATTAATATGAAAAGTGAAAGATTTAATGTAAAATCTTGGAACAAGGTTAGAATTTTTGTTCTGGTGCTTTTATTTCTCCTCCTTTTTTTTAAACCACTTTAGAAAATAACAATAGAAAAGAGGAATGCTCACTGCAGTTGTCTAATTTATTAGATCAGGGTCTACAAGACTGCCAAAATTCCTGACGTTTCTTATTAATGACTTTGAAATTGTATCCCTGACTCAGTTCTTAAAAGCTTCAAGAAATGTACCCAGAAGTTTCCCTTTTCCTGAAGAAAATTAGTGACCTTAACTGCGCCATGCTGATAAAGCCTGCGGTAACCAAATTTGCTAAATCCTCCTGTCAAGCAAGACTTTTCCCATTGCCTCCCATTTTCAGGAGGGGAAAACCCCTCCAGATTCTAAAACCACCTAGATTCAGGTGAAGGGCAGGAGAGTACTTTGCAACTGATTTGTTATCGACATCATTCATCTCAGTCCAATATTTAGCTAAAATACTTTTAATAGTGTATAGCTGTTTCTTAAGCTAGGAACCCCCACATTTCATTCATAACCTCTTCCTAATGTGAAACCACTCCCTTAAGCCCCAAGCTTATTTCACTCCATCAGGCTTAGAGTGATCTCTGCTTTTCACACACAAGTAAATCCTTGAAAGATCAAGGGGTAAAGAAAAAATACCTTTTTACTCTTGGGCCCGGAGCTGTTCCTCCTACAATCTGACACCACAGAAAACCTCTTGCCTACAGCTATGGATGTAGCCTTGCTCTAGGAGGAAGCATGGAGGTGAAGCATCTACCAAGATGCAGCAACTGCACCTTTATGGAGCGAGTGTCTGTAGGCATTGATGTGATTTAATCCACCACCCCAAGGTGTGTCTCCCTTTGGTCTCTTTGCTGTGCTGCTTAGGGTACCCTTGCTGGCTAAGCTGGTGAAAGTCGAGTTCTGTAGCACCCAGAGGTCCATCAAATGCCTGCTGGCATCTTGTGTGTCTCTGTAGGCCTATACAGATGGTATAGGGAGTATTAAGGCCTTTGTTTCCTATATTGGCACTGGCTATGTCTGAGAGCTGCAGTCAGAGGCATCACTGAGAGATCTTAAATCTGGTTAGGTACCTGACAGCACAGCAATTGGCACTGCAGGTACAGCACAGGCTACATCAGCCCACCCAGGATGCTGGGTCTGTCTTTCAAGGATTCATTTGGGTTGGTTTTGTAAGGTCTGTAGGTCATGGTCTTTATTAATGTGTCTAGTGAGTCCGGTTAAGTTGTCTTAATCTTCACATACTTTGCAAAATGCCATTCTAAGTACGTGGATGCTTGGCTTCATCCAAGTATGCCTAGTGAATCATAGGGTGTACTATGAAATTTTTTCAAGAACTCTCTGTTTGCCAGGAATGAGATGCTTCTTCCTACACAGCTTTTAGGGGAGGAAAAGAACAGAAAGACAGGCAATGCACCAGGAGTGTATTTAAGAATTTGAGTATTTTTATTTATGACAGTGAAAGCACCTCAGGCACATCCTTGCTTTTTTGGGATGACAACTTGGTTCTGAGTTACCAAACTTGAAAAAACCTACCCCAAGTGCTCTGAAGCTGTACTCTGTACTTTGGAAAATAGTCAGAGCAAGTAGATAATGTCCCAGGAGCAACAGGCTAATGTTCTCCAGAACATCGCATTTTAATTCTTTCCGTGATTCCCAGCAATCTCTAAGGTTTCATTTTAAAGACCTTAAGACAAAAATCTCTCCTTGCATAATATGGTGGTGATTACATCATGGTAGCAGAAAGCAATCTGACCTGTGATAAATACTTTCCATTTCTGCTATAAATATAGCTTTCCCTGTGTAAATCAATTTACAGTTGCTTGATTAAGTCTGCAAAAAGTCACTCCCGCTCAGAGCCCAATGGCACGAATGCAAGCACTCAGCGTCCAGAGAGTGGCTGAAAAGACCACCTGTTTGGGTGAGCACTGAAACAAGATGATGGATGTCAGTGTGACTGGTGCATGCTGATGCTCTCACGTATTTGCCCGTCCAGAGGCTACGCTCTGTCTTTTCCTGCCACGCAGCCAGGATCGGAGGGAGGTTGAGCCTTTTCTGCCCTATTAACTTTGGCATGTTTGCTTTGCTTTTATCTCCCAGCCTCCTCTCCCCAGTAGCAACTGCCTTGCCTTCAGTCCAGAGGATGGCCCCATGACTCCTTTGTTTAACTGCTGTTATAAGCTGCTGCACAAATTGCTTGGCAGAGGGTGATTTGTAGTGACAAGGCTTGAACCTTATCCCTGGAGACTCACCAGATACCTCCGCAATGCTCTGTATCTCTCAGGATGGGGAATAGGAAGCCTGGCTCCCACTTTCAAGACTGATCTTGCATCATCGTAGCTATTGCATAACAGTTTAGCCGAGATGTAGTGGCATGTTCTCCTCCTTTCCGTTGCATTAACGTGGCTCTCCTTGTTTACAGGAGGTGAGCTGATCCCTCCTTCCATTATTTATGGACAAACAGGCATGTAGTGATATACAGATGTCCTTTAAAATTTATAGTGATAGATCAATAAAAATTATGCTCTCAATTTTTTTTTGAGGAAAAATGGGTAATTTGCTTAAGAAGAATGTATGGGATGAAGGTCAGTCTTGTGGATGCCTTGGAGCGTCACAGTCTGACATAATTTAAAAATATGAGAAAATGGCAGAGGGTAAGTTTGGAAGGCTATTTTACTTGTGTCTGTCAAATTTGCTTTGCTTTCAAATTTCAGATCTTACTTCTCTTTCTCATATTTCACTGAATCTTCAATATGTGTTAATTTTCTATTGTAGATTTGTTTCTGTTCCTTAACTGCCTGATTTCCCCTCACATTTTGACTTCTGAGGGAGGTTACATCATCTGTTCTAGTGTTTAACACTTGCAAGTTTTCTTTTTGTGATCCATCTTGCTTTTATGTTTTTAAGTTGTATCTGATACCTATTCTCCCTGCTAGATCTATAGCAATCCCTTTTTCTTTCCCACCATTTCTTAGGGCCCTGTAATCCTGTAGCTGATGGCTCTTTATCCTCTCAAGCCTTCAAACAATAACAAAACAAAACTGTAGACTTCCTCTCCTCATTCATCTTTCTGCTTCAGAAATACCTAAATGCCAAGCAGAGACATGCAAGTGTGTGGACTTACATGGCAGATGTGGTTTTGTTTGGTCAACTGGCTGAGGAGTTTTATCAAGAGTAATTTCTGCTGCTCTGAGCATGCTTTTGAAGCACCTAAAGGTGGCTGTAGGAAGAAGTTGATGGAAGTTCTGCACCTGGATTTGGGATGAGGAGACACCATGTGCAATCTACCATTGTCTGTGACTAAATCACAGACTTTGTTCAGCCTGTCCTAGTGGGCATGAGACTCATTCCAGGTAAAAGAGCAAAAGAATGCAATTTATCTCCTGCCTCTGGAATAGTGTTCCCATACTTTTCTGCTCTGAGTAGGTTGGTGCCAGGATCCAGGGGATGGGTTTAGCAAGAAAAGGTTGAAAATGCTGATAATTTTCTTGTCTTGTGATCCTGAAGTATAGGCAGAGATGTGTTAGTGATGGTAAAGGATCAGAACAAAAATGGTCTCTCTGTGCTTTCAGTCTTTTTTGTTTCATTCTTCAGGAAAAGGGTATTGAATTTGATCCAAGGAACAAGTCCTGGGTTCACAAGTCATCTTTATGCTGTTAGAGCTCATGGCAGGCTTATGGCTTCAGGACTGAAAGTCCAAGAGGAATCAAAGGCTAATGGCTTTGAATTATGCGGCTCACTTAGACTTGCATGCATAGTTCTTTATACTGTAAGAATATATGCAAATGATAAGAGTTATGTATGGACTTTAAGATTAAAGTAATTCAATTTACTTTGAAAAACAGTCAGGATTCCTCTAAGTTACTGTTATCCTTCATTCTATATCTCTCACATGTATTGAATTTTCAACACATGTAGCATAGTCTCTAAGTTGGAGCACTGAATCAGTGTTCTCAGTACACTAGTCTTCACTAGGAAAACTGATCATCCAGCCAAGTGACTATACTAATTGATGTATATCTGGAGAGAGTCTAGCCTTGGATATGACTGATTTTTTACATGCACTGTATCAGTGTGCCTGCAATTTATGTTGCAGGAGTGCTTTAAAGACCCCCTCAAAGATTATTGCATTAGAATGTCAAACAATACAACAAAACTGAAAAGTTGCTGCTTCAAAAGTGCTATGCACAACTTTCCTCTTGTACCAGAGACATTTAAAGATGCTGCATTCACTGTATTCTTATGATACATTTAACATATCTTTCTGAAAAAGCTGGAAGTTTTTTGTAAGTATTAAAGTGTAACAAAACCGCCAGTACAAAAGCACAGATGTTCTGTAGCTGACACACAGGCTTGGGAGTGCTTGTTTCTGTATCAAGATATTGTCTAAATAGATAAAATAGCTAAACTTTTTTTTTTTTTTTTTCTGTCAGAGATCTAAAGAGATGAATGACAGGTCTTATAATAATTGTAAATATGCTTGGGGCATTGCAGAGGCCAAAGACCATGACCCTGTGTTGGTAGAATACTGTTTTCTGGGAGAATCTTAAGAATTTTCAGTAGACTCAAACATGCATGGGAACATTTGGGATGGTTTCAGCTTTTTTCTTTTTTTATCTCTTTAGAATAACTTATAAATATTTCAGAATGCCCTTGCGACATGTCTGGTCCTGCGTGAAAAAAAAGAAGGGAGTATATTTTAGAATGGTACTCCAAGTGTTTATGAAGACTACTGTAAAGTTAGAAAAGAAATTCCCCCCAAAACACTCACTTATAATTGTACTTGATAAGTTGTATGCAATTATCAAGGAAAATCCTGCTCTAGAGGTATGAAGTAACCTGCATGTCACAGAGGAGGAGCTAGATGGAATAAAATGACCAACAGATTCACAGACTCATTGAGGTTATAAAAGACCTTTAAGAACATCAAGTCTACCCATTAACCTGATGCTGTCAAGTCCACCACGAGGTTAGTCGAGCAGGTTCTGCCTTTCATAAACCCATGTTGCTTGGGCCTGGTCACCTGGTTGTTCTGTACCTGCTGCATGATGGCACTCAAGATGATCTGCTTTAGAACCTTACCTGGCACCAAGGTGAGGCTGATGAGCCTGTAGTTCTCCAGATCTTCCTACTGGCTACTTTTGTAGATTGGGGTTCACATTTGCTAATCTTCAGTCAACAGGGGCCTCCCTGGTTAGTCAGGACTGCTGAAAAATGACTGTAAGAGGCTCAGTGAGTACTTCTGCCAGCTTCCTCGGTGCCCTTTGGTGGATCCCATCTGGGCCCATAGATTTGCATGTGTCTAAGTGGTGTAGCAGGCTGCTGACCATTTCCTCATGATTGCAAGGGCTTCATTCTGCTCCTTTTCCTGATCTTCCAGGCTAGAGGGCTGGGTACCCAGAGAAGGACTGGTCTTACTATTAAAGATTAAGGCAAAGAGGCATTAAGTACCTCAGCCTTTTCCTTCTTTGCCACTGTGTTTGTGTGCCCAAAAAAGGATGGAGATTCTCCTTAGCTCTCTTTTAGTTGTTACTGTATATATAGATGCATTTTTTAAGGTGTTTTATGATAGTAGCCAGATTAAGAAAAATAGTGGGAACAGCCTTTCAGGGAAGATTGAACTTTCTGCATAGAATTTAGTGGCACAGCAGAAAAAGGATGTTAAAACATCTGATGAAGCAAGTAAATATAATTCAGATGATACCAACACTTAATTCTCACTTGAAGGTTTGTTAATATTTAAATGATGTTTTCAGTTTTCTTAAAGGTTTGGAGCAGAACAGAGTCTACACCAGCAGAGGTGAAGCTGAGCTGAGGCTGAAATTGAAGTCCTTTTAACACAAGCAAGCTGTCAGCAGCTAGATCACATCATCAAAGCTGATATAAATATACCAGGATGGCCAAGTCTGAAAAGTATCATGTAAGGGAATTTATCAGTCATGGGAAAAGAGGAGAGTGCCCACATAGATCTATTTGTTTAATATCTTTCTGAACAGTGGCATAAATTTGATAATTGAAAGGGGAAATCACCAATAAAACAATTGTGTTCACACACAAACCAGAGTGAATTCAAGTGCATGCAACATAGTGAAATGCACCATGAGCTCATCAGAATGTTGATTTCTTTCTTTTTTTAATCAGATGAATATTTTAACTTAATGATGATTTTCTAGAGGACCTCTAGAACTTCTCTTTGAAAAATTATCACTGATTTATATTTATATTTTTTTTAAGTTACCCTTTAGTTCCAGGTATTTAATTACAATAATTATAGAACAGTACTGTTAATTCCACTTGATAGCAGTCTGTGTTCTCTGAAGCCCAACTAATTTTTTCTAGCAGGAAGTTTTATCAAGTTTTATTTTACCAATACATTCATATATATGTATATCCCCATCCTGTTTCCAGGATCACTGAAGTTGGTAGAAATCCTTTCACTGATATCACCAGACATCAATTGGAAGCTTAGAATACTATTGACGGTCAGATCCTGTTCCTGTAGTACATTGCACAGGAACCTAAAAAAACACAGGCTAAGTGCAGAAATATACTGAGGTCAGAGGCTTGAGACTGAAATAATATTTTTGGTTTTACTGTGTCTCATTGTTTCATCTTGATGTTGCTGAGAAGAGTATTTGGGATGCTTTTGGAATGAAATAAAAAAGCACATGTTCTTTTATGCCTTCAGATGAATATTAATTGCTTTAGCTTCTGAGAGAATGCACTCTTTCATCAACTTGTACTTATTAATATAGTACTTGAACATTTTACTAGTCAAAATATCATGATACCTAGCGCCCATTTTTTTTATTTTATATGTGAGCAAGGCAGTGTTGTAATGGAGAAACACATTAAGATGATTTTAGGTCTGTCTTGTTTTAGACTTGTCCATAAGAAAGCCCTCCAGCAGAATGACCGTCCAATGTGCCTGGTAATTGTCTTCTTCAAAGAGGACAGTACTTGGCTGTTTTCTTGTTTATAAGGAGTAAGAAGTCATAAAAAGCAGGGAAAGCAGAGGGGAAACTCTTGTTTATGTGGCTCACTTTACTCAGCGTTTTTACAATCCACCATGAAAACCACAAACCCTCAATTGCTTCATCCTGTACTAAGGGACCAAGGGGGATGCAGGAGGCTTCTCAATTTGCTGGGCAATGGAGACGGGGTCCCTTGGTAAAGGAGAATGATGTCAATCCCAGGGGAACAGGTGGCTCTAATAGTCCTGTCAAGGAGCAATGCGTCCACAACGACAAAGTGATGGCTTGTAACACCTGAGGACAAATGATGCGGATGATGGACCTGGTGGAAAGTAGATAGAAGGAGGTGGGGGCTTAGCGATGGTGGCAATGTTTGTCTCGATTTGGCACCACAGGTACAGTTGCTGAACAGGTTTTTTGGACCCTAAGCTGGCTGTTTAATCTTCACTGAAACCTTCTTGGTAAACAATGGATTGGAATCACTTGCTTGACGTTAGTATTGCCATTATATATTTTTACGTGGAGATTGGACTGAACTCAGCTACATTTGCTGTTGGAGATTTCAGTCTTTGTTTAAAAAAGGAATATTCTGAGAGCACAAGAGGTCTGTTTATCATTTTCATCCACATACATAACTTTCAATGACTGTAATAGGAAATACAGAGAGGGAACAGATTGCCTAAGAATGCCTGTCTTTAAAACAATTATTTTGACAAATGACCTGACTGAGACTGGTCAGAAAGACAGCAGAACAGAAACTTATCTATGAAGAAGTACTAAATAGTAGTGACCATTCAGGACTCCTCTGCACTGGAAAAGGTGAGGAGGTTTTAATGTCTGCAGAACTTTATTTGTCCTGGTTCTAGTTTATGTATTTGAAGTCTTTGGAATAGTTGCTGCTATCCTCTGCATTGAAAGTGTGGGGAGATGGAAGCAGGAAGCTTCAGGGGTTCTCTAGCTAGAGAGGTAGTAGGGTCTTACCTGAAGAATTTCTGGTGGTTCTTCAGTTCATTGACTGCTGGAGCATTGGTTACTGGGCTGCATGGGGTAAGTGGATTCCAAGACACACATAGGTTCTGCAAATGTAATAGATCTTGTGAGGACCCAATACAGATGTCCTTCAACTACTGTGGTCACTTCCAAAGCCCACAGTATGATGCATATCTTACATCAGATGTCTTGTGTTACTATGAGCTGTCATTTCCATAGGAAACTATTGAAAATAAGTGAGATTTTGCACAAATAAGTCTGTGTTATCTCCTGCAGCAAACTTAAAGGAATGTTGGGAATGAAGTTCTGTTTTCTGGTTTTCCCCCGTTGGTTTCTCAAGAGGTCTTCAGATGCTCAGGAAAGACAAGTACTGTAAACAGTTCAACGTATAAATGACAACACATACTTTGGTTTAAAACATCAATAAATAATTAAAAAGATGTTTTAGTTTGCACTTTCATATTTTCCAGGTTTCTAACAAAAAAGCTAGACTTCTAGTGTGTCTTGTTTCTTTTTTTTTTTCCTGGTTATTTCTTTTATTCCCCTTCTATGGAAGAACAGCTGTTTGGGGTGGATTGGTGCAATTCCATAGTGGAATGTTTTTCCATTGATGTAGGCTGTTTTTTGAAGAGTTGTTTTCCGACAAAAGGTATGTGCTCACTCTCTTTGAATTTTTCTGGGGGAAAACCACCAAACAGGCAAATAAGTAACTATGATTATTGAAATGGCAAACTCAGTTTTTTAATTTCAAAGTGAAGATGTAGGAAGAAGCCCATATGTATGTATATATATATTTAATTTCTAAGTTGCTGGAAATTGATTTTAAATGTGTTTTCCTATATGGTGCAAATTCCAAGGTGTTTCAGTTTCCTATAAATAATGAATCCTGACCCTAAGGCAGTAAAGGGCTCAGGTTTATCTTGAACGCTCAAGTTCTTATTCAAGAAAATGCTTGCACTACATAAGATTATTGAGGAAATGTAAGAAGTCTCTGTGCCAGCTCTTACTCATGCTAGCCTTTAAGAATTTCTTTGTTTCAGTTTGTGTCTGTAGTAGGAGTTTTGAAGTATGCACTTGTCATTTAATAATACAGGGAAACTAGAGGGGAAGAGGGGTGTATTATCCCATGAAATGTGGAAGGACCTTTAGTTGGATCGAGGCTGAAATGTTACACTTTTTAAAAGCTAGTTTTTCAGTTCTTAACACCGCTCTTTTTCTACCCAGCCCCCTTTGCTATGGCACTGCTTTCAAGAGGAGGCTTTCAAGCAGTTCCAGAATCAAATGCAAGTTTTATAGTAATGCACTGAAAGACTGAGGATTTTTCAGGAGTCGTCTTTATTACCAACTTTCTCAGTTTTCTCTTAGATACATCATAACCGTGGGTTCTTCTTTCTGAGTTTTGCCTGTTCTAAGTATAGCTCATGCAGTTCCTTATGATAAAAGAAAACCTGAGTGGTAAGTAATGAGGTCCTAAGAGGTTACAGAAATCTATTAATCGGGATCACTTGACATAATGCAGCCTTTTTAGTAAAATGTGTTTAGCTGCAAATTCTTTTTTAGCCAGATGAGAGGTGGACTTGTAATATATAATAGAATCATGGAATAGTTAGGGTTGGAAAGGACCTTAAGATCCTCTAGTTCCAACCCTCCTGCCACAAGCAGGGACACCTCACACTAAACTGTGTTACCCAAGGCTATGTCCAACCTGGCCTTGAACACCGCCAGCGATGGAGCATTCACAACTTCCCTGGGCAACCCATTCC
>JASSUY010051732.1:19043-29212 GCA_032466535.1 Forpus xanthops | reverse complement strand
ATGTTATACCTTAGTTACTAAACTGTTCTTATCTCAGCCTGTGGGAGTTGCATTCTTTTGATTCTCCTTCCCATCTCGCTGGGACTGGGAAAAAAAGGGGGGGGGGGGAGTGCGCAGAACTGTTTGAGGGGCCTCAAACCACGACACCCTTCTAACCTCAGCTGATCACTTATACATTATGTGAGAGCCATGATACCAGTTTCAATGCAGCCAGGAGATTTTTTTTATTTCGTTAATACACGGAAGTGCTTAAATAAGGAGGAACTACTATTTTATTGCGAGGATATATTATTTATTTATTATGGAACTTATAAATCTAGGGTGGATCTGATATGAAGCAATCATAACATCATAAGTTACTTAGAATTCACCTCTTCAGAAATGGGTAAGAGAGTTCCAGAAGTAGAGAAAGGATAAATATAGATATCCCAAGAAATCATTAAATGGAGCAACATGTAAGAGTTCACACAAGTTAAATCTGTTCGCATCAGAGAGATACTATGTAAAATCCTTTCTGTAGTGGAAGTTTATATTTTGTCCAAAGTTAGTAGATGGTTATTATAATGTTTTATGTGCTTTATTCATCTTCAACCCTAACGTTCAGATCTGGATATTTTCTGAACAAGGTCGCTCTTTCTGCCTGTCATTCTCTTAATTCTTAAAGTAATAGAAAATCATTCTTTCCTTGACCACTAAGGGCTTATTTGCAGCATAAACAGCAACTTCTGTGTCCATTTTTTCATGCTTTCATGAGCAGAAGTAAGGAGACAGAGGACATAAGAGTACCAGCAGCTGACAGTCAGACCTCAGAAATAAACACAGTAGCCTCTGAGCTTCGTATGTAGAGAACTGGAAAAAGAAAGTCAATAGGAAGGGAGCAAAGGACACACACAAGTATACAGAAAGAGAGCTGAATCGTATTAATGAATGTTGTAGAATGATGAAACAAGCTTTAATCTGTAAAATTTATATTAACTTATATGGCTATAATTTTTGCCTCATAGGATTTGGATAAAGGCGTGTATTCACTGAATTTCTTTCTGAAACAAGAGCAACAACTGCAAAGTTCTCCCATTAATTATACTTTTTGCAGATAAGCTGTGGCTCCACATCAGTGTTTCCCACCACATTTTTAAAAGCTCATTGACTAAAACAAAGCTCCAGGAATTGTTCTGCCACATCCTCCTTAGAAAATTCTATTTTCTTTTGTCACCTTCACTCAAAGTCACTGACAACTTTAAGTGGATGCTTCAGAGTAATTAGTTTCCTACAAACTTTGAGAGAGTAGATAGCAAAGCTGAGGAAGAAGGTCTGTATCATTGTAATGGGGAACACTAGTGCAAGGTCAGCTGTGGTTTCAGACAGTAGAGAAACCTCACTGAAAGCAGACCCACTGTCCATGGAACCACCTTTAAACTTTTGCATTTTTTTTTGTCATTATTTTTGTGCTTTTAGAAGCCATATCCTTCTGAAAAACAAACATTCTAAGTCTTACATCAATATAAAAGGCAGTTGATAATTTCATAGAGGAGATGTTGAAAAAAAAAGGTGAAATAGGTAATACTGGATACTGTGTTCTCCAACAGGAGTCATATGTTTTTGGATAAGGGACGCAGACACTATACAGCATTGTATAGCAATGAAGAGAGGATTCTTTCTTTCTTTAGCAAATACCACGCCAAAATGATAACACTTTGTGTATTTTATCTTAAATTGCTGGAATTTAATCACACATTGCCTAAAATGCATAGCTTATCTGTCATTCATCTTTACAGCTTACATTCTTTCTGAAAATAAGCAGAAACATTGCTAGAATTGTAATGACTGCTTTGATACCATGTGTTATGAGAACTGTAAACTGTGCTACGTGTTGAATCTGCTCTTTGACATTGCTTAACTAACACACTGGAGACCCTGTACTGTACTGTAATTTCTTGAATTAATATATAAGGGTACCATTCACACCCAGGCTTCTCAGAACAAACAGCTTCCAGGAAATGCAACAGAAACTAGCCAACAAAAGCAGATGGGTGATCTAAGAATCTGAAGTGATAAATAGAACACATTAGCAGTGCATATAGATGGTTTATGCAGCTCTGTGATCTTATTACTGTTACTTTCATCTCCTGTCTGTTTTTCCCTCTACTCTTTAAAATCACATTTGGTATGGAATTGATATATTACACTACACCCCTCCCCACAGGAAATGGAAAATAAAGAAACCTCAAGTGCATGAGGAGCAAAGGTAGTTCAAAATACTGGAGCTAAATCTAAGCAGAAAGCCAGTAGCTGCAAAACCCAGCAACCACATCCCTTCTGGCATCTGAAGAACAGAACGTAATAAGCAAGACTTCTATATGAAGCAAAATTTAGAGATTTGAGAATGCAAGTGATACAATCACATCTGTGCTAGTGATAGAGCCTTGACTGCTTGCATCATTTGTATTCTGAGATTATTACTATCACCGATTTGAGAATACAAGTGACACAATCACACCCTGTGATTTGTGAACACACAAATCACAGGGTGTAGCAAACAGCAGATTCCAACCATGTTTGACACAGTGCTCTCTCTTCCTCCTGCTCAGCTTTGAACAGAGTAATTAAATCCATTAGACAAGGAAGAATCCATAGTTTAGTGGTTAGGGCACTCAGATGAGATCAGACTTCATTTCTAGTATTTACTTCAGTCAATACTGAAGTAATAACTCTGTCTAGTTGGTTATGGTCAACTAGAGCCTGCACACTCTTCTGACAAGCATTCCAAATGACAGTGCTAATCATGAAGTGAAGGGAGTCTTCTCTTCAGAATATATCAAAACACCTGGTTAAGTAGGTTTGCTGTGGATATGCTTAGTGAGTCAGGTCTTGGAAGCCAAAAAAAGATAGAAAACTGACTCAATCCAGCTAAAGGAAGCCAAAAAGCCTATCTATTTAAACTTAAGCAATACTAGGCATGCCCTGAAACAGAATTTTAAGTATAAAACAATTTCTGGTGAAAAATATATATTCCTGAAGTCCTAAAAGCTATAAACAAAGAGAGATAAATGAATTTTTGGTTATGTGATTTCAAATTGAATGCATACTTTTCATTTTATATTCTTATAATCCAAAAAAAAAAAAAGAAAAAAAATTTAAATATTTGCCTTAGAAAATAAACCACACAAACTGCTGCAATCTTAGTGTTTATCAGCAAATAAACTAATTAAATATATTAGGCAAAATTAAACATTAAATATTTATCATTTTTTGTTGCATGACTGATGTAGCATAGCATATGGTAAATACTACTTTTAATAAAAACATTATTTTAAATATAATCCATTCTTTTGGAAGAAATAATTGTGTAAATCTTTTGGTTGGAAATGTTTTTGGGCAATTTGAAGTCCTTTTATTAATTTTTCCTGCAGTAGGTTAGCACAATAGTTCGTATTTATCTATAATGTAAAATCTCTCTCAACATATAATACATAGCAATCTGACAATAATGATGAATCTGTAATTTTATTAAAAACAAGGTAAACAGTAAAATTTATCTCTTTTTATATCAACAAAGGATAATTAAGAAAGAGAAAATAAAGCAATTCTGGACAATGTTATCAAGTTATTGCAGTACATGTAAAATCTCATCTACTTTTTATCAAAAGAGATAAGCTTTTGTTCATTTTCATTGCAACAAAACAAATATGTTTCAATTAGCATTGGTACTTAGGCATTTGTTTCATCAGTCAATTACTGTGGAATGAGAGAGAAAATATTTCAAAACTAAAGGGCTACATAATGATATCTGTGACAAAAAATGAGTAGTACACTCAAAAGTGGTTTACTTGCATATTTATATTAAATTTGAACACAGAATTTGAAGTACTAATGTCTCTTCCGATTTTTATTCCTATGTGCTTATATGTTTTTATATCTTGAAAAATTGCTAAAGACAATGATAAATTAAATTTTCTTAAGAAACTGTAGTAGGAGTAGCCTTCAAGGCAAATTTTGATACAAGGTCCTGCCTAGATAATTACTGATCTGATTTTCATGTTGACTTTCCTCCAGTGGTAGTGTGGCTAACATTTACCTTCAGATCACCAGTTCACTACATAGTCTAAATGCACAGTAATAGCAAGAACACTGAGACTAAAATCAAATACCAATGTTAGTCTTAGTTTGACTTACTAAAATAGTTTAGTGGACTTCTTTTTGTAGTGGGAAGTGTCCCTGCCCCTGGCAGGGGGGTTGGATCATAAGGTCCTTTCCAACCCTAACTATACTATGATTCTATAACAAGTTTACCACTTTATCAGAAGTGCTCAGAGAAAAACAAAGATGAGTATTCTTGGTATGCTTAAAAAAAAGCATGCATGTGTTAATGTTTGTCTTCTTATTTCTTTGGGGCCTTCTTTCTGCTTAAGGTTGAAATAAAAATGAAACACAAGGAAGAAAGGGAATTGCACACCATATTGCTCTTTTTCATCAGTCAATATTCCATTGATTTTTTTACTTCTCTTATTTGCTCTTTATCTTACTATTGTATCCCCGGCAGTGAACTCCTCTTGCAAATGCCATTATTTTTTAAATTTTGAAGTGATTATATTAATCCACTAATTATCTGCATATTTACACAAATGACAGCGGTTACCCCTTCACCATTCTATATTATTTATCCCCAGTATATTTCCTGAAGAGTGTTCTTACATATAGCAATTTCGTATTGAGCATTCTTCACCATTAAAAAGTAACCAGTTTCATTCCATCACTGCAGCCACATCTAGTTTTCAATTGAATATTTAGGATCAGATTAATCCAAGAAAGTAGGAGACAAAGAATAAGGATCAGGGAATTTCTACTCTCATGTCAGCCACAGAATAGAACAGGATTCAAGACAGTGTCAGCAAGGTGGAGCAATTGGAGTCTCCATGACCTGACTAACATCATCAGTCTGACAAAGAAATTCTACCTTCCAGGTCTTTTCTGAGAACTGTTCTATGTATTTTCCGGTATCTCCCACAGCAAAATATATCACTTGCCCTCATAATAAAGGCTAGAACTGATGAAAGCAGCAGAGAAACCTGATTTCAGGACTCTGATTAAATTTAGACATAAGGCAGATGTTAACCTAGTCTGACTGGTCAATACTAATACTAATGTTTGATCTGAACAGGTTATTTTGTCATAGAAGGCTTGACAAATATTTTGCCAAGCACAATTTACCCTTAGGGAAAGACAATATGGATTCATGAAGCTTGTGTTTCATTTGACTTCTAATAGCCTCTAGGAGGACTGGTTTCATAACTTTCTTGGGGACTGAAGTAAGACTGATGGGCCTATAACTTCCTGGATTCTCCTTTGAACCTTTCTTGTCAACGGGGGTGACATTAGCCTTCTTGCAGTCCTGTGGGATGTACCTCAATCCAGACTGACAATAAGAGGCATTTTGTCACACTTTAGCATTTTAAAAAGAATCAGCGCTTACATGTGACTCTGATCCCCAATGTTGTGGTTGCAGAGCCTTTGTTAATGTTTTAAACTAGAACTCATAGGGCTTTTAAATCTGTTCTGTTTGCCACTTCTGATGGAAACTATGAAAAGCTGCACTTCCTCTTCATGACGTACTTGCACCTGTGTTAGAGCTTTAATGTATTTGTTAAAGTGAGCAATTGGTACTTGATTCTGCTACTTTTGAAGTCTATTCCTATAATCCCCATAGGACATTTACAGTGAGAGTGAGGCCCAGACAACAAAAAAGTCTTACTGCAAACCTTAAAATAGTGAAATATATTGGATATAATGAGAATCAAAGGAGATTATTTTCCTTTTTTTTTTTTCCCTAAATTGGTATTTCCAGTTTTAAGATATAGCACTTTCTTAATTCTGTGCCTCTGTTGGCTGAAAGAAAACAATGAAGAATGTACTGAGACTAAAGAGCATTTGAATAGAGCTGGAATTATAGACATATTAATCTGCATGGCTGAACAACATATTGATTAAATATGATTGATTACCTATATATGCCCAAGGCACTTAGAATAAGAGCTAAGCTATATTCAAGTTACATCTACTTTGACTTAAAAAACCAAATTTTATCTTTACTATAATAGCAATAAACAGGATTATGTTATCTGAAAGACCCTATTGAGCTTTAGAAGAATGCTGTGAACGGTTGTCTCACAAAGGGAGAGTGGATTTTCACTTAATTATTTAAACTTTGGAGAATGTGGCCTGTGGAAAGTACAAATATATTTATTGTGAAAAAAATCCAGCAACACAGATACAGAATTAAAGTAGTATCAAATATTTTGTGTTTTTCTAAGAGTAAAAAGCCAGTGCCAGCATTAAACCTTCTGTGTCTGGTAACCTACAGTTCTACAGTTTTTTGCTTACCTGTGCAAACTGTACTTCAGATCTTATAGATCTTTTAGATGGTACTTGCCATCTTGTAGGTGATAGTCTGAATAAATACTGACCAGTGGCCTTCTGGGCAAAGCAGTGCTTTTGTTTCTCAGGTTAGAGGTAGCAGTATACTCAAGTTCTTTCCTTTTCAAGACCTTTTCCTGGATGCAAGTGTCTCCTCAGGTGTTTTGGGAGAAAACCCAAAGTTCCTGGGAGAAAGAAAAGACTTCAACAAATGCAACCATTACATGACCTTTTTGTCTTCTTGGACAGGTAAGTATCAGAGAGAGAAGTTGAACCCAGAGATGGAGAGAGGAATAAAAAGGGAAGGGACTCATCCAAATACAGACTGGCCAGATATTGATTTTGCACTTTTATTTCTGTACAGAAATGGTTAGAAAATTCAGAAAGGCACAATACATATGGTGCTCTCAATGCTGAGAACTGCAGAGAGTCTGCACATTGTATTCCAGCAACTGCAAGGGCAATACGTGCATATCAGTCACTGAGCCCTCTTACAAGCAAATCACTCTGTTGGTACTCAGATTTGAGACAGCTTTGTTTGCAGACAGCTGGGATGCCTGCTATCATCTGCCAGCGGCATTTTGCTGTGGTTTTAGTATTTTTTCTCTTTTAGGTGTTTTTGGTTGGTTTTGTGTTTTCTTTTTTTTTTTTCAATTTTGTTTCCTTGTTGTTGCTTCTTGTGTTTCTGTTTCAGCATCTCTCTGCCAGCCATGAACAGTTGTCAATGAAAACACAGTGGTGCAGTTCAATGCTCCTTTCTGCTGCCTGCTTGCATTTTCTCTCAGAAGCAAGTTTCTCTTTACTACTTAGGTGACTAAGATATGCAGCTGTATTCCAACAGTAGGCAGTACTCTTCTGGAGCTTATCTGAGTCTATTTCAAGGTGTAGCAGTAGTTCTTCCGCATTCATAAATATCTTTCTGTCCTTTCTTTCCTTATCCAAAGACTCTGTCTGTATACTTTCTTTTCTGTTTTCCATTCTGCAGGATGCAGATTGCAAGGCAGAGAGATACGAGTTTTGTAATTCTTTCTGCTTTCTTGCTAATACAGACAAAAAGCCACGTGACATGACATGAAATTCACGTTAGTTAGGTTGGAAGTCCTTTCCAACCCTAACTATCCTATTCTAATCCTAACTATCCTATGAACCTATGAAGTGTAGTAAGGAAGTCCGGAGGCCAGCTCCCCACGTGGGAGATGCTCCAGGAGGTGGGCATTTGCTGGCGGAGCTGAGGAGTGAGCCAGCAAGGCCTCCTGTGAGGGCTGGGATGGGTCTGAGGGCGCTGCTCTGGCTCCGGGGTGAGGTGATGGAACCTTCTATCCAGAGCAGAAGGACATGGTGGCTCTGTCCTCGCCGCTGCCGAGGTGGTGGTGGGGCCGCAGGCTGGAATGGCAGGCCCAGGCAGCAGAGCTCATCTGGGGAATCCAGATAGTAAATGGGCACCTACAAGGGCAGAGTCAGAAAGCACTGATGAAACCATGAGAGCAGGAGAAGACAGGACTTGGCTCCTGGGTTTTTTGGAAGTCTGCTGTAAAAGGGTTCATTGCTAACACAGGAGAGAGGCTCCTTACTGGAAACTACACTGTTGTTTTGGTCCCTTCTCAACACATGTGATACCCTCAGAGCATAGGAAATTGTCAGAGATGGGCAGTGTTCCCTTTCCAGGCAGCAGGGCTCAGCAGGGAGCCCTGGGAAGCTGGGATATGGTCCTTCCAAAACCCAAGCAGCAGCATCCCTCGCTCTGCCATACTAAAATCACAGGTTGGCAGGCAATGTAGAGGTAGCATGTTTCTCCTGACATACATGTTCCCCCTAGGGCAGGACCATCCTGTGCACCTCAGGAACATTTCCTATATTGAGAGCTTGACAAAAAGATGGAACACAGGGTCTGCTACATACGTGGGTGCCTTGTTCCCCTGCTCGAAGCTCTTCACTCTCCCATCCCTGAGAGCTTGGTTTTGCTCTTCTTCAGGCACGGAGGCCCGTCGCTGCCCTCATCCCAGGTTGCTCTTCGCTTCCTGGTGTGGCGTGAAGAGCCTGGGAAGCTTTCCATGCAATAGTATTGTCAGACATGTGAAGTCATAATTACCTTGTACCAAGCAAAGCCAGACAGTTTTACCTGTGCTCCCCGGAGAAGCTCTTCTCCTGTTTGCTCTCAGGAGCGACAGGAGGCACCTGCAATGCAAATGTATAGGTTACCAGGGGCAAGGACCTCCCTGCGCCATTGCTACCCTAGCTCTAAAAGGCACATCCCTTGAATGGCTTTGCTCAGCTCAGCTGAGCCAGTTGTAGGATCACCTCACAAAGCGGGATGGCCAACCTGCATCAGGCTTGCTCTGCACTTTGGCAGAGCTGCAGGCTGGTGAATGACTGTGTTTGTCCCTGCGGCGGCAGCCCCACTGTCTGAGGGGGGAGGCTTTTGTTGTCACACTGCTTGTGCACTTCACCTACCTCTGCTGTTTCCAGCTGTGTTTGTGGTGCTGGAGGCTCCTGGCTCCCTTCACTGGCCAGCCTGGCCTCCTGCTCCCCAAGGAGTTCCTCCTGGTTGTCGATGAGGAACTCTACGAGCTGCGTCACCTGCACACAGCAAACCACTGGTTTCAGTGAGGGGACTGATGAGGGCTCAAACAGCCTTTCCCAGCCTGACCCGTGCTTCTGTGCAGGAAGGTGCAGCTGTGGGGCTGCTCTTCTCATCTGCTGCCCCATGGCTTTGCTGGCATGAGAAGGCAGCCAGGGCCCTCTGAGCATCAGAGCTGCGATGGGCTGGGGACACTGTAGCCAGACAGTTAACACAGCGTACCCTCCCTGTCTCCAGGGCCAGGACATCGAGGGGCAGCTCCTGGGGTGGGCTCAGGAGGTTCGGAGCCAGGCAGATGGCCAAGTTCCCAGCAGTCATCTTTGTTGTGGCCACGTTCCTGCTGACGCTGCTGAGCAGCGACAGCAAGTGCCGGAGGAGGAGGAGGTTGGCCTCTGGCAGCTTGCTGGCCACCCTGAGGGAAGAGGAGCACAGCGTTAATGAAGTTGGTGCTGGCAGCACAGGTCTCCCAGGTTGATCTCGCCCAAGGCCACCACCGGCTCTACAGCACAGGGACTGCCTTTGCTGAGATATGCCCACCTCCCTCCCATCCTGCCCTTCTGAAAGAGGCCCTTGTTGCAGCAAGCCCCAGTGCCTGTGGGAGTGGCTCCACGAAGAGAAAAGCTTTTCGGTGCCCCTTTCGCCCCAGACATAAACCCCACAACAGCAGAATGTGCCTTGCAGGAGCCATGGCTATTTCAGGCAGGCCATTGCTTTGCAGCTGAGTCCCAGCCTGTGCCAGTCCCTGCTGCCTGCTGCCACACTTACTCCCTCAGTGCTGCCAGCCTCTCCTGCCTGCTGCTCTTCCCCATGGCGCTCATCCACTCCTCGAACAGGTGGACATCGAGGAGCTTGGAGGGGATCTTCCGTAGGAGGTCCTGCAGTGTCAAGGGCTCCACGTGAGGCTTTGGCCCCTGCCCCCAGGAGCACCCGCAGCATCCCCAGCCCTCTGGGCTCATGAGCAGGCAGTTGGGTTTCTGGTTGTGCTCCTGCAGGTGCCCATCAGCACCAAGAGAGCCGGGAGCTGTGGGGCTCTGGGTCAATAGGGCTCACCTTCAGGATGACAGCCAGCAGCAGCACCGGGTGGTTATCCAGCTGGACTGCCTCCCCGCTGTCGAGGGCCTCCCTGAGCTCGCGGGAGGCGCGCTCGCTGGCTGACAGTCGGAAGATCCCCTCCGTGGAT
>JASSUY010051732.1:0-18943 GCA_032466535.1 Forpus xanthops | reverse complement strand
TGCGGGTCCCGCCTGCTGCCAAGGGAAAGAGAGCAAAGAGCCGTGGAGGAGAAGCACGAGGTGAGGGCTCCCTGACTCCCTCAGTGCTGTCCCCCCACCACTGCAGGCAGGGAGTAGGCAGCATCATTTGGGACCGAGGGGCCCCGGGGCTCTGCTCACTCCTGTTGCAGAGTGCTGGGGATGCACATGCACTGTGGGAAGAGCAGCTGCAGCCCCATTGCAGCATATGTGCCTGCTGCAAGAGCAGGAGGGAAGGGCCATCCTGCCCCTGGCTTCTCCACACTCACCATCCACGTGGCCACGTCTGCCTTCACTGCTGGAGGGAGCAGCAGCTGGCAGCTCCTTGGCACCAGCCTGCAAGAATCGGGCTGCACTCACCAAGTTGCTCCACAGCAGAAAGGGCCCCTGGAGAGCTGCATCAGCCCCGGCCATGTGTGAGAGGTGAGGATGGGGGAGATTACATTGCAAGGGACCCTGACCTGGGCCTGGTGCTGGAGCAGCTTCTCCAGCCTGCCAGCATCCAGCGTCGTCCCCTGGGCAAGGTGAAAGAGCAGAAGGTGAGGAGAGATGCAGCTGATGCTGGGCTGGGGCAGCCCTGGGGGGCAGAGCAGAGGTAAGAGGGCCACTCACAGCATGGCGGCTGCTCAGCTCTTTCAGGACCAGCCGAATGGATGGCAGCCGAGTCACCTGGGCTCCCTGCTCTCCTTCCGGTGGTCTGCACATGGGAAAAGGGCAGAGAAAGAGCTGTGTGAGACCCAAGCCAGCTCTTCCCTCTGCTGCCAGCCTGGGGAGTCCATTAATGCTGCCTGGAATAGCCGGTACCACCCGGCAGTGGAGCAGGAGCAGCGGGAGTGGCGAGGATGGGGCTGGGCAGGTGTTGTCTGGACACAACTGGGTGAAGCAGCTTCATCAGATGTGCCCGCTCAGCAGTGGTGACACCTCTGCCTGCAGCTGTGGTGACACCTCTGCCTGCAGCTCTGCGGCACCTTCTGTGCAGCTTAACAGAGGCATTTTGTCATCATTCACATGCTACTCATAGAGCATCCCCCATCATGTGCTGCCCAGGCTGTAGTGCCAGGCAGGGCTTACCCAATTAGAGCGCTGAGCCAGAGCTCCTTCACCGCCCGGGAGCTGCCGAAAGACATGAGAAACAGCCTGAGTGCCCTCTGTGCCCCAGAGGACTATGCCCCATGGGGCAGGACAGAGATGCTGCCCACCCCTCTGGTGGGATGTTGCACCGGGACTCACCAGAAGGTTATAATACAGAAGCCAGTCGGCCAGAGGAAGACAAGGGAGTTGGTGGCCTTCCCTTCCTCCTCCTCCTCAGCAGCATCGCCATCTGCCCCCTTCCCACTGCTCAGCACCTGGAGCAGGCCCAGGGCCAGGGAGAGCAGCGGGCGTGGGGCATTGCCATGTCTGCAGAGAGGAGAGGCAGGGAGTGACCTGGAGCTGGCTGAGCCCACTGTGTCCCCTCCAGCACCAGTCTGCCATGGGCATGGCCACAGGTGCATCCAGCACCAAGGTGCTGGGGAGCTGGGGCTGCTCCTTGGCTGTCCCCGCTCTGGAGCCCTGGTGCCATGGCCAGGGCTTGGGAGGAAAGGCAGCTGTGCTCTGTCAGTCTTACTTGGCCTTGGCGATGACCACACTGTCCCTGAAGAGGAGGAGGTCCCTCTTCTTCCTCTGGCCACTGCCCTGGCTCACCCGCACCCGCTCCCTGAGCCGTGGCTCGGGCAGTGCCAGGTTGGGCTCCCGCTGCTGGTCGGGGACAGAGTCATCCCTGCAGAGCAGATGGCATCGGGCATGAGCAAGGCAGCTGCTGCGGGTACCAACTGTGCCGGTGCATCCCTGAGCTGTGGGGTAACTCACCGCGACCCAAGGCAGCAGAGCAGCTGCCCCATCCTGCCAGGGATGGGGAAAGACGTTAGCGCAAAAAGCTCTGGAAAAACCAGAACAGGAGTGCTTCTCTAACAGAGCGCGCTCCCAGTGCCACTGGTGCTGCTGCTTGCAGCAACGTCCTGCAGGCACTGGGGCTGTTGGTGGGGCAGCACCATGGTAACCACTGTTGTGGAACCCAGGGCTCAGAGTGGGTGGAGCCCAGTGGGGCTCTCCCCAGGATGGCCATGTCCAGCCTCAGCCCCAAGGTCTCCTGCCTTACAACTGTAGTTTCCACCAATGGAAAGTTGCAGGTCCTGCAGCCACGGGGTCTTTCGACTCAGGACCAGGGTGTCCCAGGTTTACCATGCACACTGAAGACTGAGGACAACACAAAAGCATTAAATGCTTCTGTTGTTTCTTCATCCCCACTTTTCAGTGGCTGTCTTCATTAAGTATTGGTCTGATACTTTCCTTAGGATTCTGCTTGTTATTTGCATACTTCAAAAAGCCTTTTGTTGTTGTCCGATGGAACACTGACCAGTTTCATCACTGAATTTTGGCCTTTTGTGATATCTCCCTCCATGTGTGACCCACAGCTCAGTTGTCTTCCTGAGAAGCTCAACCTTGCTTCTCAAGAGCACACAATTTCTGTTCCTGCCCCAGTTCCAGGAGGAGTTCCAAACTGCTCTTCTGCTGCACCTGCTTGACTTCCATTGACATGATGGGACTGCTGCTCCTGTGCTTTCAAAAGCTGGTTCTTTAAATACAAGCAGCTCTCATGGTCCCCTATGTCCTCAAAAGCTCATGCCCAGGAGACCCTGCCAAGTAGGTCCCTCTGAACTTCAGTTTTGCTCTCTTGATACCCTGGGTAGCAACTCTGTTGAACTTTTCCTCATGACACCCGAAAGTTTGAGCTCAAGGTCTTTGGGATTAGGGTGGCCAAGACAGACTCCTAGCATCACACCTCACATGCATCCCTCTTGATTCACAAACAGCAAGACTAGGAGGGCACCTTTCCTAGTTGGCTCACTGAGTACTTGCAGAAAGAAGCTACTTTCTCAAAGTTCAGGAATTCTGCAGCCTCACTTGTCCCAGCAGTGACAGTATGGTATTCCCAGTTGAGGTGTGGGAAAAGAAAATCTCCCAGGACAAGAGCTACTTATGCAGAGATTTCTAACTGCCTATAGGATCCTGCCTCTGTGAGTCATGGTTTAAGCGCAGCCAGTAACTCAGAACCACACAGTCTCTTGCTCCCTCCCTTATTCCCCCCAAACTCCTGCTCCCAGAGAGATGGGAAGGATGATCAAAAGAATGTAAATCTTACTGGTTGAGATAAGAACAGCCTGGTAACTAAAGTATAACACAAAACCACTACGGCTACCACCAATAATACTGATAAGGGAAATAACAGGGGAAGAGTATATAAAAATAAGGGAAAAGGAAAACAATAAACAGCAGTGATGCACAATGTAAGGATGCTGGGGAGGGACTCTTCATTAGGGACTGTAGTGATAAGACAAGAGGTAACAGGTTCAATCTTAAACAGGGGAAGTTTAGATTGGATATAAGGTGGATGCTCTTTACTGTAAGGGTGGTGAGGAACAGGAGTGGGTTGCCCAGGGAAGTGTTGAATGCTCCATCCCTGGCACTGTTCAAGGCCTGGTTGGACATAGCCTTGGGTGGCATAGTTTAGTGTGAGATGTCCCTACCCATGGCAGGGGGGTTGGAACTAGATGATCTTAAGGTCCTTTCTAATCCTAACTGTTCTATGATTCTATGATTATGGAGAGTGACCTTGCAACATCACCAGCCATCTCTCTTAATACCCTTGGATAGATGTTGTCAAGATCCATCAATTTGTAGGGGCCAAGCTCCTCAATTCTTCCTTCATTGGACAGTGGATCTATGTTTACATCAACCTGCATTTTCGTTCCTACGGCCTGGGAGCCAACAATGCTGTAAAGACAGGTGAAGGTGGTGTTGGGAACCACTATCTTTTTATTGGGTTTTGGTGATTAATTCCCCTTTCCTGCTTTACAGTCAAGCTGTTTTGTTTGTTTTTTTTTTTTTTTTTTTCTGTTTCTGCTTGTTGTTTACATACCTGGAGAATCCTTTTTGTTAATTTTTGACATGTCTGGCCAATTTCAGTTCAAACTGAGCTTTTGCTTTTCTAACTGCGTTATGCACACCCTGGCAGTGCTCATGTAGTTCTCAAGGGGTATTTTTGTGTGCCTTTTCATCTCCAATATGCTTCTCTCCTGCTTTTTTTACTAGACTAAGAAGCTTTCAATTAAACCAAGGGAAAGGTCTTATGCCTACCTGTAAAGAGGATGTACTGATTTTGTACATCCAAGAAAGTATTCTTGAAAATCTCCCAGCACTCAATAGCTCTTTTATCCTCGATGGAAGCTTCCCACAGAATCCCTCCCAACCAAACTTTGAGTGAGCTGAAGTTTACCCCTCTAAATTCTGAAACCTTTGTCTTAGTACTAACCTGCAGCATGTTCAGCCACATACTGCGATCACTGAGACAAAGCAGGCTTTCTTGGTTTGTGCATAGCAAGTTCTTCCAACAGATGTCTGGATAATTGAATTCAGCCATAAGAGCCAGGTTCTGTTGACCTGAAACTTGCTTAGGTGACACAAATATTGTTCTGTTTGCCTCATCTTGGTTTGGAAAAATAAAAAAATTGCCTGTATAACTGAAATTTAATTAGCGAATATAAGAAACTTGGTTTTCATTCGAAACAGCTTTATCAGAGCATGAGATTAGCAGAGTTATGTATACAAGTATCAATATTAATAAACTGGACATAATTTTGAAGTGGGGAGTGGAGTTTGGTACAAGACCCTGTATGAGCTTGGCTTTTGCAGGAAGAGTGTACAACATTTGCTAAGCAGACTTCTTAATTCTAGTTAATATGTGGTACAGGAAAGAATGCTAGAAACAAAACAAGTGTTCTGTAATAGTATTTCCAACTTTCCTCTTCAATTTTTTTAAATTTCCCATTTTTTCCCTGTCTGCTACTTAGTGCTAAGCCCATTTCTCTCAGCTCTATTTCTCAGTTTTAATCTATTTTTATCTTATTGATGAGTCACTTGTCAATCTGTAGTTTTACATATCCTGGATGGTCTCACATGTTTTTTATATAAAAGGAGAGGAGGACTGTGTAATTGCATCATGACTATTCTGCTTCACTCTAAAAGGAAATTAAGGTGGTATTTATTTGTAGCCCAAAATATTCTTGATTATTTTTTTCTGTCAAAATTTCCATCAGGTTCTTATGAGTGTATTTACCCAAGTCTGCTACTATGCTTTGCCTCATTCATAGCCTGTACAAATTTTGATGCTTATTTGGTTATGCTGTTTGTCAGTTCAGCTGCAGCTGAAATCATTAAATTCTTGTATAATTAAAGTGGTGCCATTCAAGCAGCTAGAGTTAAGGCTGTGTCAGCAACTCCATTAAGTATCCTTAATTTAAATGGCCTGCGATAACTCAACCATAAAGCATGTTTTGAACAGAACCTTGGCTTGTAATGTTTCAGGCCAGGAACAACTTCTTGAAAACAACAAATCAACTTCCAGAAACAACAAACCAAAAGACAAAAAAGAAAAAAAAACTACATGAAAATAGCTCTCTAATAATTTCAAGAATGAATTTAGTATTTATGAAAGGCAAAGTTTATTGCCCTAAGAAAAGAGCTATGGTATAAATCTGCTGTGACGCAAGAGGTACATTACAAGTTTCCTTGTGTGCATCAGTTTGATTTACAACATTCTGATCCTATAAGTTAAGAGAGTTGTTTGATCCCTGTGTAAACTCACCTCTTCTTTGAGGCTGGTAACAAGGGAGTCATTTGATGACAGTTTTGATAATATATTAAGGGACCAACTAAAGGCACCCATGACAGCCAGCACAAGCAACTGGTTCCACCAAATGCGCTTCATATGCCCTCAGTCACCAAGGGACCATTCAGGATTATGTGGGCTGAATCTGTACCATAACCCAGAGGTGAAAGTCACTCATTCTTGAAGTCATAAATAACCTGGCTCTCCAGTTGCTTGAAGCCTAATAGGGAGACAAAAAAAAGGGACATGGATTATGCAGAGGCAAAATAACCATACGAGCGTGTTAGTTCAGATGCCTTTCACATTCCCATTCCTGCCATTTTTAAATGGTGTAATTTTTTTTTCCTGGATTTCTCAGCTGTACCAAAGCACACAACCAAAGCAAAGTCTCTGTAACTGTATTCTGAGATATTTAGTTGAAAATGTCTTCCTAAAAGAATAGCCAGCATTCTTGAGCATAGGCTGACTCCAAAAAAAAATGCCAAAGCCAAACCCAAACAAACTCCCCAAACAAAGAACCAGCCCTTCCCACTCTAACAACTCACAACATAATCTTTGTAGGCGATATCTCACAAAGTCACACTTAACACTGAAAAACAAATACCTTGTAAAGCTCTGTTGATATTTAGAGAGTATAGTCTGACTTTAGTTTGAACTATAGCTAGCTGTCATGGGTTCAGCAGCAGCAGTTGTCTTTCTCCTTTAAGTAGTAGCTGGTGTAGCACTGTGTTTTTGGTTTTCAGCTTGGGAACAGTGCTGATAACACCAGTGTTTATAGTTATGGCTTAGAATGTTTAGGCTGGCCAAGGACTTTCTGAGTTTCATGCTCTGCCAGGGAGGAGGTGAGCCGAGAAGAAGCAGAAACAGGGCACCTGACCCAAACTGACCAGAGGTATTCCATACCACAGCACGTCATGTGCAGGATGTAGAAACTGAGAGCAGATACCCAGAAGGGTGGTGGTGGTGCAGGGGGTGTACAGCATGTCAGGAATTTGGTATGAGCTGATGAGGTGCACTGCATAGTCGAGCTTGGTATCAGGTGATGGGGGGCACTGCGTGGTGTGGATAGGTATCAGGTAAAGATCTCTTGTATTCTCTTTCCTTGTATTTTCTCTCTGGTAGCAGTAGCGATTTATGTTATACCTTAGTTACTAAACTGTTCTTATCTCCACCTGTGGGAGTTGCATTCCTTCGATTCTCTGCCCCATCCCTCTGGACTGAGGAAGAAAGAGAGGGAAGTGAGTGAGAGAGCGACTGCAAGAGTTTGAGAGCCTCAAACCATGACACTAGCACAGTCCAAAATCTATATAGAAAATAGATTTATGATAAGTTTTAAAAATGGGTTGAGGATTTTCCTGGTGAAGTACTCTTGCCCATACATTTCAGCAAGTGTCAGCTAATTGTCTTGGAACTTTGAACAGAAGCTTACTTTGAACAGAAAATTCTGACCTTAAAACTACTGTCCCTGTTACAGTCTCTAACAAAAACTTGTCATCAGTGGGTCAGGATCTTAGTGTCTGCATCTAAGGATGAAATGAAAGGTATTTAGTCTTTATTATTTACGTCAATATTGCCTAGAGAGACAGTGTGAAGGTAAAGATTGTGCTATACTTAGTCCTAATTATCAGATTATATCTGTTTCTACAAATCTCATAACAAATCTCACAAAGATGTGATTTATTTTCAGTTCCCTTTCCCCTCAACTGAGCAAGCCTTCAAAACTAGTCTTATCTAAGTTTATTGCACCGTATTATCTTTTTTCTTCATTTTACTTTTACTTAGCGCACCTGGATATTGGTAGTATAAGAAAAATACATAAGTATCAATTAGAAATATTTTTAAAGTCCCTTAAAAAAGATACTCCATAAAATGTCTACATTCTGAAACATAGCTGATTAAGCTCTAATGCATCCTGGAAAAACGTTATACCATAAAGGAGTCCTTGCAACAGTAACTGTAGTAAAATATAGAACCAGACCTCCTTAAAATCTAAAGCTCATGATATTCCTTTAGTGTATGTATACTGTGCTACCTGAAAAAAACATCCAAAGTTATTATATTTCATGAAGTGGTTTTGATCAGTAACCTTACGCACACTTTCACATTGCTTAGCCTGTGTTTTCAGCCAGTGTTTTATCTCCATCTGTACTATCTAGAAAGCAATACAATCATATTCGGGATGCCATAGAAAGTGAGGAATGTTACAGTGATACAGTCTACTAAATGTACAAGATAACTAGTGGTTCACTGGTTATCGATTTCTTCCTTACAGTGATCTGGTACTATAGCATAAAAAGGTTTTCACATCTCTACCTAGGGTGGACAAACCATCACAGAGGTACCACAGTCACACAGACAACAAGCAGTGTCACTCTGGGACCGAAGTCAGTTGAGTTACACTTGCTGAGTGCACTGCTTGTGCGCAGCACTGCTGTAGTGAGGCTTTCGTTTTTAGGCTTAATACAGCATTTCATCTCAGCCTCAAGTTACGCTATGCCTTCTGAAGAAATTTTACGAGTCTCTAAAACTGTGGGCCTTACCGCAGACATGTCCAAAGCAAAGCATAGGTGGCTGCCGTATAGGAAAAATATTCAAGCTTCTTAGCTTTAAAATTGTGCTACCATTTTACAGTAAGTTGGCTAAGTAAATTACAAGATCTGAATAAAAACTCTGCCAACGTTCTAATTCATATTTTCCCAGTTTCCAAATTGGTCTTTAGAATGCTTTCCTATGTCAGCAACTATGACAGTAAAAGATGTGCAAGACTGAAATCACTCACAAGATTCTTCTGTCTTGCAACAGCTCTTCCGCTCTTAACAACTTTTTGCAGTGATGCAGTTACTGACAATTGGCTGACTGCACTGGCTGCATAGTTTTGGTGCTCACCCTAATGATGTAAAGATAACAAATGCAGCTTTTTGATGTGGACCGTGCCAGCTGTATTTGTTCTGCAGGCCCTGGGATCATTGATTTTGATGAGGGATTCTAAAATCATAAGAGTCAATCCTTCCTTTCATAAGGGGTGAAGATGACCTGATGCATGAATAAGCAGCAGCTTGTGCTTTAACATATTAACTATTGTGACTCACTGCTTCAGGGAGCTCTTGTCTTTATAAAATCTCAATGAAAACTCAAGTATGACCAAGTTCCTCATTTTTTAGCTGCTGGCAAATAAAAGTGAGGGGAAAAAGTGACAACACTTGAAAACAACCCAAATATAATATTCAGCTCAGATGACCTTTATACTTAGCAACTAATTAGTTGTTTAGCCTGGGCAACTTACATATATATGCAGGGTTTCCCAATAGAAAGTTTTCTCAAAGGCTTTGTCATGCCTCATGAGTAAAGATGCTCTTCAGCTTCTTCAATTACACAGAACTGTTCAGGATATTTTTGATCATGTGATAACCTTGATTTCAGTATAAGAGCAAACAAAACTAGTTCTGTTTATAATCACAAATATCTGGCCATTTGTGTAATTTCTTCAGTTCTACTTTCATTCTTCTTCAGTACTCTGTCAGGTTTTGAGACATTGGCATACACGATATTATCTCAGGATGTGGGATTTCTTCCTCACCCATGCATAGAACAAAATTACTCAGGCCAAGGTGACATTAGATAATTTGTGCAATTTGTGTGAATGCTGCTTAAGATGCTGATTTAAAACCACAAAAGCAAACTTTGCAGTCTGATCCAGTCCACATGTTCTTCCCCACAACCACCTTACTCTGTGTGAAAGATTTTGTTCAAATCCAAAATTACTTCTCTCCCTCAGATTCTTATTTTCTACTTTCTGCAAAAGAATCACTAGGGAGCCTCTTTTACTGCTGATTTGATGCAATAAGAGGAAGCTGAAAGTTATTGTGGCCTAGATGTGTGCCTATGCCTTAGAGACAATCTCTATCATTAGCATCTGAGTCATTGTCAGTAATTACCCATTTCATCAGTACAGGTCTGTTTTGTTACCTTATGGAATTTTTCTAACCTTGGTTATATCAAGAGCTTTATCTGGTGTCTTTTCAGGTGTCCTTTGGTTATTGACAAGATGTTACTTAAAACTTCTTACTTTCTGTCAGTTACTCACCTCTCACAAGAATGGTTATTTATAGCATGTTAGTTTTGTGAGGGCTTTTGAACAGTAGGAAGGTTGGTATAAACAGTTTCTTTTCCTCTAGAGTCAATGGAAGCAGGCTGGGCTTCATTTGTATAGTGTCATGACTACTGTCAAATTTGACTTCAGACCCATTCTTGCAGGCAGAAATGCTTGAATATAGAGATTACATGCATTCATTTTCCCCAAAATCCTACTGCGCTTCACTTGTAAGTTCACATTACTGACACTGCCTAGAACCTTAGAAATTACCGATAAATACAGAACTACATTTTTCAGAACAACTGGAGATATTTTAGTTGCAGCAAAAAATGAGAAATACATAGTCAGCAATGAAGGAATACTTGTCTTAACACACCAACAAGAACTTAGCTAATGAAACTGCTCATACAGGCAAGCCTGGTCATGGGAGCCGCTAGGTGCTACTTGTTTCAGCTCTCTTTTGCCAATATGAGAAAGGGCACGATCAGTAATAGAACTTGAGGCATTACTATTCAGGTCCTCAGTGATACCTTGCTTCATATTTCTGTGCCTCTGATAGTTTTGAAACAGTAAATCACCTGAAACCTATACCCATATTTATCCTCACACTTCCCGTGGGGTTTTATAAGAAAAACTAAAAATAGTAAGAGACCACAAGTAACAAGCTAACCTGCCAAAACTCACATAGCCAAAATAGTTATTACCCTGATTACACACCTAAATAAAACTCTGTGGCTAAACCACTCACCTCAGTACCAGAACACCAGCTACAGAAACTCTTTGCATGCCTTCTCTCCTCAGGGACCAGATTCTCCTGTGTGGAGGTAAATCCTAAGCCCACAGTTTCCCACAGCGTGATAGAAGAGGCTTACTGAAGCTTTTTTATCTATGCTCAAATTGTCTCTCTGTTTATGCTCTGAGAGACACCTTAGAAAAAAATGGAGAAGAGAAATAAAATGAAGGGGAGATCTTTTTATTGACTGCAAGAGGACTGAAGCATGCCAGGTGAGGGCTATTGTCACAGCCAGGGCTGAGGAAAAGCTAAACTCTTGCACCTGAGGGAGCCTCAGAGCTAGGGAAAGCAGCCAGCAAGCTTTTGGGGAAGGAATAGTAGGTAGTTTGGGTTGCATAATGCGTACAGTCTTCCATTAGATAAGTGTGAAAGATTTAAGTAATGAGTGGCTAGAGATTAAATGGCAATCATTGTTATCAGGAAGTTTGGATCATTACCTAAGGAGCATTTTTGTTCCAAAGATACTGCTTCTGGGAATTAGAGCAGATTGTACACTGAGGAGCGATGAACAGTATTAGCATGACCATCCCTCCAGGCACTTTTAAAAAAAGAATTCTTCTACTTCTGTGGTATAATTAATATTATTTCATACAGTTTTGGGTTTTGTCTGACTAGGTAGTGTAAGAACACTGTACTGCTTAGGGTTGTTCTTCGGAAAGTTTCACAAGGAATATCAGAGTAGGGAAAAATGAATGCTCTTCTGTTAAATAGTTTTAACCAACTGATATTTATGCTTTTTATAGATCCCTCTTAAGAGGAATTGACAAGTTGAAACAGCCTGTTAAGTATAAATACTCTTTAAATGGTAACAGAGAGATGCTCGAGCAGTAGCAGATTTCAGAGCTTTGACGGTTCACAATCTTGTCATGAAGATGGCATAGAACTGAGTTTACGATCTCCTGCAGTAGCCTGTTTTGATACTTACTTATATATACTTCAGGTTTATTTCCAAGCTAGATTTCTCCTTTTTTTTTTTTTCCTGTAGCTGTTGAGCCTTGCTAAGTCTTTCCTACAATGTCTTTTTTATGAGCAAATAACTACATACTGTGATTAAGTCATGTTTCAGCTTCCTGAATAAGCAGAACAGTTAAGCCTGATCAGCCTAATATCACAAGTTTGTTTTATGTTTGTTTTATAATCACTTAATAATTACATGCATTCTGCATTTTCTCAGGGTTTACTTGTTTTCCTGGGGCCATTCCAGAAATACATTCTAGCACTGATTTTCACTAGTACTATGTATAGAGGTACACGTGCTTCCCTACTTTCATTTGACATCACTTAACACTGAAGAATCTACTTGCCTATTTAGGAAGATATTGCAGGAAGAGTTTACACTGAGATAGCAAACTATATAATAACATGAAGTAATTTGTGAGGAACTGCTTTTTAAGACACTAATTTTATAAAAATAGTTATTATTTTTTAGATATACTGTATTTAATTATATCAGCATATATCTGACTGGATCATGGTACTCAAACAGCACTGGACCCTTCTGATTCCTTTATTATTTTACAGGATTCACATACAAAATTTACCATAAATGTATAAATATAATTTTTTTAATCAGTGTTAAAAACAAAGAATATTAGTGACAGAAGAACCAGCAGCCAATGGACTCTCTAGTAATTTTCTGACACCTGCCTGTTAGAAAGCATTTATTTTGAGCAGATTTTAAATCCATATATTTATTGAAGCAAACCATGAAATAAATTTAGACTAGGGTCATGTAAGGCTGCTAGTATATTCTGGAGGAGACTTTTTTTGAAACTGAAAATATCCAAGGAGGTAACATCCCTTGAAATTTACTAAAATCCTCATTTTATTGGTATTTCCCATCACATTAAATGATGTTTCAAATACATTTTTTTTCAGAAAGTGCCTTTCAGAGTCCAAATGACATTTATTCTTGCTGGAGACCAGCCACCTCTCCAGTATTTTATACATGCACAACACGACAAGTGAAATACTGCGGCACTGTGTGAAACTGAAGCAGTACCAGGGGATTACCATACATACTACACTGAAAATAGGATCAAAGTTATAAATGCTGATTCAGTTATCAGGGCACCGTGGCTTTATTCTTATTTATAAAATGACAGAGCAAATCACAAAGGCCCATAGCAATTATTAAGGGTGATGTGATGAATTTATATGTCCTGAAAGTGGGCCATGCACAAATGTAATACCCAGGGAGTATGTCAGGAAGGGGATTATGACTGAGTTACAACTCTGCCTAGTTCCACTTACCCCATGCATAGAGTGACCTGTTCTGATCTCTATCTACAGAAAGGTATCTTTAGCTCTATGGGGGCTTGATTGTGCAGAGTTCTGCTTTAGTTGTCAGGAGTAACAGAAAAGGACCAAGAATGAAACAGGGATTCCTGGTAACTTTGCTAAGTTTTTGCTTCAGTTTATGCTAAATCAGTGATAAAAAGTTTAACTGAGAACACATCCCAAATAAAAGACTGTACTAGAGTAAGTAATGTCATGTAGAGTAAGTAATGTGGGGAATAAGGGACCCTGTCCAGGGTTTCTGCTCCTCTCAGATCATAGTGATGCACAGTGTAAGCACAGAACTGGAGAAACAAATGACTCCTTCAGATTCCAATCAAATCAATTCATATGGAAGAATATTTGAGTACCATCTGGAAAAGTCTGAGCATGATTGTGCAGGTCTAGAGACAAAATAAAACTTCAGAGAATTACAGCTGTGTAGACAATGGTCTTCCAGCTTGCAGAATGAAGAAATTAGTTCCTCTCTGAATTTAATTCCCTAATCATTCCACTCTGCTTACATGACAATATATATTTAATTTTTTTTGAAAAATACATACAAACTAAACTTAATTTAGAAATAACTGTGGAATGTCATGTCCTTAATTAGCACTTCATTCTTTTTCACTGTCACCTCAATTTTTAAATAACTTGCATTGCTGTGGCCCACTGAGAGACTCTAATGTTCAGTATTTCATTTACCTGAGGTGCCTGTTTGCTGCCATGAAGATTAATGTTGCCGACTTGTATGACCCTCACTTTCCCCATCTTTCATCAAACTGACCTTCCCAGCACATTCTACTGCTGCCAGCATCAAATATCCCTTCTCATTGTCCTACCAAGTGCCATTCACTCTGTCCCACTCCATCTGCATTTCCTCCTTTAAAGAAATCCAAAAACCAACACAAACCACACCCAATTTCATACACTTTTGTAAGGGGTTTGCTATGCAAAGGCTTTAAAAACATCAGACTTTTTAAGTATGAATTAAATAATTTAAATCTTGCCTGTCTTATGTTTTGACGTAGTTGCACGCATCATGACAAATGACTGAATGTGCTTGCATAATTCCATCCAGTAACGTAGGAAAGAACTGTTTTTCTGAAGGTATTGCCAAAGGTCAAGACAACTTGAGGGACATCCTGTTTTGCAGTTAGAATAACTTCCAAAAAAAAATCTTTTTTTTTTTTTTTTATTAAACTGGTAATTATAAGACTTGAATACTTGAATATTTGGTCAACAACCTAGTATTTATGGCCACACTATTAAAAAGAAAATCAAGATGTTTTTATTCCTGTCCCTATTTCTCCATCCCCATATGTCTGATTTTAATTTTCATTCAGGCCTGGGTGCTGTTTTTTCCTGTGTTGTGTTATTGCAAGGCAATCACCCTATTTCCCTCAACCACATACAGGCTCTCAACAATGCTGTCTTTCAGAGAAGAGTATTTCTAAAGGATCACTTCAACTGGAATACAAATGAATAAAAAAATAAATCCTAAAAATTTAATTAAAGCCTTAACTAGTTTAAGCCCTGGCAAGCAGGCAGAGTGCATTTAATATTTTCCATTAAATCTAAAGTACTTGACATAATGTGGAGAGTTTGAGAACTACAGGATAGGCACATGTTTAATTCAGAAACCAATGAGAGTTTACAGCTATGCCAAGTAGCTGTCAGAAAGCTGGCATAAGATGTCCCTTGTGATCCATTTTGGGATACCCAAAAGAATTAAAACACAAGAATAGATATTCTGGGGTTTTTTTTTATGCTAATTGACAATTATTAGAAAACCCTGAAAAAGCAAAGGCCCGCTAAGGTTTAGTCCTCCTTACATGTTATCCTAAGGTCAGAATTTTTTGGTTTAGTGTTAATTTTTAGATATTAAAATCAGCCTTCACTTACAATTTCAGTTCACTTTCTAGAGGGAAGGCCTTGTGCTAGCTTTAGTACAGTAGTAACACAAAGCTTTCCACTGGGGAATGATGCAAATACAGAAACTTCATGATTTCTGCCAATCATTTTGGTTTACTCAATCTACTTTTTTTTTTTCCTGTTTATGTTCATCATTTCATTTCACAGAAAAAAGTGTTACCTTCCAGCTCTTCAGCTTATTACCCACCATTTTACAGTTTTCATGGGTTGAGGACCAAAAGAGTGCTCTCAGTGTGTAAATGGAAATATAGTCAGTGTGTGTACCAAAGAGACAAGGAACAAAATCCACTAGTGTCCAAATGAACTGTAGAAGCCTCGTGAGGCAAATATCTCTTGTTCTAATGTATTCAAGCAAGAAACAGGAATTTTGGTGACTTTGCCTGGGAACCTGACTGTACTTTTCACTCTTTTTTTTTTTTTTCATGGAAAATAGAGATGAAAAATGTGATATATGTATTTCATATGTAATACAAAGTCAGGGCCCGTCCAGGATTTGTACCTCCCAGTCAACAAGCAATGTTTGATGCATCAGACCTCTGCTGGTTTCACTGGTACTACTATCTTCATAGACTCTTCATTCTCCGCCACTATGGCTTCTTCTTCCAGAACCCAAGTTTGATATTTGCGAGATACTATAAGAGTACAGATCTGCTAAATTGATGAGGCATTTCTGGTGATAAATTTCAAGAAAATCAGCCTTTCACAAGAATTGTGATATCTTGTACAGTTTTATTGTGACGTTGGTTGAGATACTGCAAAACTCAGCCCTGAAAAGACAGTTTTAATTAGAAAAAATCCCCGAAGTCTTAGTGCATAAATTTAAATATTTAATATTATGTTTGCAGAATAGACTTATGGTGGTAGGCAGAGGGAACACATTTTTGTATGCCAAATGAACAATTGAAAAGGTAGTATACAGTAATCATTCACCTTAGTCTGGATGGACTCTTTAGGGTGACAAGGGAAGCAGAGGTGGTAGGACTGGGATGTGGAAAGCCATGTTCCTGTTTTTCCGTATTTTGACACTCTACATATGTTTCAAGCACTATTTTATACTAAAAATATTTGTCACCTCTGTTTTGACAGTGGTTGTGTAGATAGGAAGGAGATAAGGTACAGGCAAATTTAAAATTCAGTAAGAGACATTGTGAATTGCCTCTGTATTCTGGCTTCCCTTCTGCAATAGCATTTGGAGTATAAATTATAATTCTCACAATATCATTGTAAAGAACTTTACACATGCACTGCTTTAAAGTTCACTATAAACACTTGTTATTCAAAATGTTTTGCAAGCTGTCTCTGGTCTTAAGCAAATAAGTATTGTTTATATTTCTTTATTGAATTATGTTTCCTGGAATTCCTTCTCCTACCATGGAAAAGCACACATGCATAAGGAAAAAGAATGGCAGCAATCAAAGCAAAGCAGAAAAAAATCCAACACCCAGTTTTAAAATTACTTTTATAAAGTGGTTTTTTATGTGGATTTCACTGAGATGAAAGAATAGTTTTTCAGGATATGGCCCATAGGGAACTTAAAAATTAAATCAGAAAAGAGCATCCTTTGCTTCAAATTAATATTCTTCATGATTTATTTATAGTGACCATAATTGCATTCAGAACCTGACCTTCAGTCTGCTCTTTCTCAAATTTGCATTACAAAAGCGATATTCTAAAAACATGAACATTTCCTTCTGAATATGTTTCCTTTATTTAAATGCTTGAATTCCATGAATTGGGAATACAGGAGAGTCACACTTGTCAAGCTACATTCTAAAAAAAATACATCAATCTGCAGCAAATTAACACACAGGTGTGAAAGTTACATTGCACTGTATAAAGGCAGATCCTTGTTTCTAAGGTTGGTGAAAGCTAGATTTTTTTGAATGTGCTGTACACCTAAAAATGGTGGTAAACATTTACTGAGATTTTTTTAAAAGCCAAACTTCTGCTAAACTACCATGAATAAGAAACCCAATTGGTTTAAGGCAAAGCACACAGCTATGTGCTCTCCTGAGTTCATACACCAGGCAAGTGGCTTGAGGCATACTTTGCTCTCAAAATATTGACACCCACCATGTTCCATTGAAATCCATTTGAAGTTCAGCTTAAGCATAAATAAATTTTTTTTTTACCATGTGAACTTTCACAGATTGCCCAGAAGGAGGAGATATCCAAAATCTGGTGTTCTCCAGATGACCTTAGTATGAGCAGGTGGTTGAACTGAACAATCTTCAGAGTTCCCTTCCAAACTCAACCATTCCATGACACTTGCTAGAAAAGATCATTAAAGAGGCTAGAATAATTCTTCTCTGAATAAAGTAAAAGCCACCCAAAGGACTCTGACTTTCAAATTACTGCTGGAAAAAAACTCATCAGGTTTTGAGAGAAATGTCTGCAAATGCTTTAACTTGAAATAACTTGCCTCAGCTTGAGAGAACAGGCAACCGGAAGCCCAGGAGTGTATGCTAACAAAAAAGGCATCTCTATTTGCTCTTTTTAGGCCACCCACACTCACACTCTCCTTCTGTAAATACAAAAACATTAACAGAAGTAACTCTCTACTGACTAGATGATGTTAATAAATGGGCAGTTGAGTTTAGGAGGTGATATTTAGCTCAATAAAACAGCACAACATAGATGCATAGGAAATAATTCTGACTAATTTCTGTTGGAAAGGTGACAGAAGTATTTACAAGGGCCTGAAAGATCATGTAGTTTAATCAGTTTATAATCAGAGAGTATGCTGTCGATTAGAAGTGTCATTTGATAGGTTTTTAAGTACTGCTAATTAGCAGAAGGGTAAATTAAGTGCAGCTGTTGATGAACCAGCCAGAATCCTTGAAAGTTATGACTTCTACCGTATCTTAATGCTATTGCAGGAAATGCAAAAGCTGTTTCATCCCCTCATTTTTATTGTAAACATGATCTTCATGCATATAGTTCTGCTGAGACAGGACTATGAGTAAAATTTTCTGCTACAGCTGTATGTAAATATTTTAAGTCTTCTCATTGAAATCAATTAATGCAGTATGAGACTTATAGAAATGTATTCCTGTTTGAGCTTAATGCAAACAAAGGAACATCCCAAGGGTGCTAAGGGAAATGAATGAGTTATAACATCTCTATAAAATAAATAACGAACATATTTCTAAAATCTGAGGGTAATGTTAGTGAATTTATTTTCTTTTTCAATCTGTATTTTTAGGTGTTTCTATGAACTTTCGATGATTTAATGGAGGATGGAGTTTCTTCTATACTTTAAGGTACTCAAAAGAGCTATATGTAGTCCAGTTCAAAATCCATTGGCTAGCTTCATCAGAAATCTCAGTATTTTTTTGGCTTTGACATTGACAAAATAATAAAATACTATTATATAGGTGGGTACTTAGATTACGTTTTTATACAACCATTATCCTGAGGAACAATATTAAAAGTACATTAAGTTGCAGAGTAGAGAATTCAAAATAAAGGAAATGTCAGAATAAATGTTGTACCTACAATCTTAATTTGATATTTTGTGCATGTTTTACAATGTGCAGTGTCATGCCTTGTTGACTACATGTTGTTCAAACACTCTCTGAAGGGAGAACTGGAAGTTTATTCAGGTGCTCTTCTGCATTGCCATAATACCAGAGTGCTTCACATGAGAAAGTGATTAATTCACCACGGCAGCTTGTGTATGAGAACAAGGATTATATTAATTACATTATACAGATGCAGGCCCTAAGGCACAGAGGCTGCATCTATCTGCACATGTAGCGCAGAAGGTGCCTGAAGCTTGTCTGGAAGACAAATCCGCAAAATCCAGATATGCTAACCTGCTGAAAACTCCTAGGGGTTGACATGTATGAGTGACTGTGAATACTCAGAGAAAACATTCCAGATCCATTTTGCGCTTTAAGGAACAGATGTTCTACAGTGTGTATCAGAAGACTGGACTAGTAATGAAACTTTTTGCCTGGTCTGGTTACTTAGATGAGCTTTGTTTACCCCAAAGAGGATGTCACAGAATCATAGAATCATAGAACAGTTAGGGTTGGAAAGGACACCTCCCACTAAACCATGTCACCCAAGGCTATGTCCAACCCAGCCTTGAACACCGCCAGTGATGGAGCATTCA
>JASSUY010051726.1:50812-68977 GCA_032466535.1 Forpus xanthops | reverse complement strand
TTGAACACTGCCAGGGATGGGGCAGCCACAGCTTCTCTGGGCACCCTGTGCCAGTGCCTCAGCACCCTCACAGAGAACAGCTTCTGCCTAAGAGCTCATCTCGGTCTCCCCTTTTTCAGCGTAAATTTCATTCCCCTTGTCTCATCATTATATGCATCTTCACCTATCTCAAAGTCGATGAGGTTACTGTATACAGCCACTTGTAAGTCTCCAATTTGTATGTGTGAGTCTCAGAGCACTCTTGAGATGGTGCTGGTACCAGCCTGGGTGAGCTCTGCCCCAGTTATATAGTCCTGGTAAACTCAATTAAAACATGAACTCAAAGCCACAAATTTAATGAGGTATAACACAAGTTTTCCATCAAAATCTACCTCAGAAAAAGCTCTTCCACATGCACTGTCTCTTACTTCAACAGTCCTTCCACATACGTTTGCAAAACACTTTATTTTATTGTCCATGCCTACAAGTCTAAAGCAAGATTGCGTGTGTACTGTGGGAAGCCACTTGCAGGATTGGGTTTCAGAGCTTTTCTGCCAACATCTCTTGAATCAAAATTTAAACTAACTTTTTTATCCAACAGCTCTCCTCCTTCTTACCTGACTTAAATGAAGTGAGCTTCAGGTAAGAGTTCAGGCCTGTTCTTGTTCTATCGTTTTGGGCTCACCCATCTTCAATTACACTCTGTTGCAACTGAACGAAACACTGAGTCAGAAGCAAATGATAACATGAAAGAACAAGGAAAATGTATTTTAATCAGGAAGATAGCTTTAGGTTGTGATTTCTAACAAGCTGGATTTTGTGCCCTGTGGTATCATCTTTCATTAGCTAAATGTAGGGAGCAATTGATTTTTTATATGAAAGGAACAGGGAGAAATTAAATGAACACCAAACTTCATACTCTTGAGTTTATTGCTGTGGTTTTATGCACTTTTAAGATAATATTAGAGATAAAATTCAAGCATGAATGGAAGATCATAACAGATGGACAAATCTAGGAGCATCTTGCTATTTATGAAAGTATAAAAGAGGGCAACTTTGGAAAATAGTAGTGAATAGGAAAAGTTATGCTCATTATTATCTTGGGACAAAATTGTACAGCACAGGTAATCAGACAGCTTTCGTTTCATACCTGTGTTGGTTCACCAGGTCCTAGGAATAATCTGCTTCATAGTAGCATATTTGAGAGGATGGAATCTGCCCTGAATGTGAAGATGTTAACCCCAGGGGGAATTCACACCACTGGTAGTGTAGCCTGAGAAGTCCCTGATACACACACAGTGCAGCTGATTTCAATAACATGCAGCTGGGAATGAAGTGAGCCACTGGAATATAACATATGAGACATAAATGTCCCACCAGATGATACTGCCTTAGGGCAGGGAAACAGATACTTGATTTGAACAGTTTTAGGAGCCAAAAGTATTCAGTGCCTGTGGCTGGAAGGAAAAGAATTTCTCATAGAAAACTAATATTGGGTAGGACAATGTTCAAAAGCAGCACAGAGTGGAGACAAGCAAGCCAGCCAGCTTCAGAAAGAGTACCAATTTAGACCCGGTGAAATGCATCCTGCTGAGGACAGCTTCTCTTACTTAATGTTGAGAGGAAGATGAAAAATCAAGATTTAAACAATGACTAAAATATCACAGCGTTGATCCTTAAAGAGACATGACTTTAAAAATCCTTTCCATGTTCCACTCTTACAACCGATGCTGCTGGCTCAAGTAATTTCCAGAGACATTTGATCCTTCTTCACTACATCATTTGATCCTTTCCCTACTGTCCTGGGTTCAGCAGTAGCAGTCATTTTTCTCCTTCTTAGTAGCTGGTGCAGCACTGTGTTTTTGACTTTAGCCTGAGAACCACACTGATAACACAGATGTTTTTAGGTGTTGCTAAGTAATGCTTACTCCAATCAAGGACTTTTCAGTTTCATGCTCTGCCAGTGAGGAGGTACACGGTAAGCCAGGAGGAAGCAGAGACAGGGCACCTGACCCAACCTAGCCAAAGGGGTATTCCATACCACAGCACGTCATGCCCAGGACAGAAAGTCAGGGGAGTTACCCTGAATGCCCAGATCAGTGCTCTGTTGGGCTGGGTATCAGTCGACGGATGGTGAGTGGTTGTATTCTTTTCCCTTGTTATTTCCCTTATCGTTATAATTATTGATGGTAGCAGCAGTGATTTGTGTTATACCTTAGTTACTGGACTGTTCTTATCTCAACCGGTGGGAGTTACATCCTCTCTGTTCTCCTCCCCATCCCTCTGGGATCAGAAAGTGGAAGAAGGGAAGTGAATGAGTGGCTGCATGGTTATGAGTTACCTGCTGGGCTTAAACCACACTTCCATCTGCTGTCTTTTGAGACTACTGTATTCAAAAGGTTTCACTGGCACAGAATCGTGTTCAAGTACTTTTGTATTTATGTCTGCATTGCCTTGATTCCTTTACCTCTGTAGCCAAATACAGGTCAGTTAAGTTTAGTTCACATTGAGTATTCTGGCAAACTTACTAAAACTTTGGCCCGTGGGCTATGATTTTATCTGCTGCCTTTCAGTTGATTTCCCATTAATTTCAGAAAATCCCTGTCCCAGTGCATTCACTGCTTCTTACTTGACGAGCATTTGCAAACAAACTTTGATTTCTAAGAGAGCATTTGTTTAGAATCACTCAATGCTAATATACAAGAGGAAACTTCAGCTTCCCCAGAAAATATCTAAATATCTAAACTATTGCTTTAAATATCTGCTATTTGCAGCAATTCATGTTGCGTCTACACTAATACCCTCCATTTGCTGATGTGATAACTCTCAAATAGAATAAGAGCTTTCAAGCACCTTAGACTTACAGCTGCCTCTCCAGTGCTTCTATTTAGATCTAATTTATAGAGTCATAAATTGACCATAATTTCCCAAACTTTATGAACATTGGTATGACCGTGTTCAACAATGGTAAAGACATGCTTTGAGGGTGGATTAATCCTGATAATTGCAACCCATGTTAAAAGGCAGGAAGACTGTCCAGTTTTTTGGTATCAGAGAATGCAGAAGCTCGCTTTTAACTCAGACGAAGTCTGACCTAAACAGACCAATGCTTGTAGCAGAAGGTACAAGTTTATAATTGCTGCACAGATCAGCACCATTGAGTATTTCAGTGGAATCAACTGCATCTGTAAAGATAGTAAAGTTGAAACCCCATAATGTCCATTAAAAGTATTCATTAAGTACCACACCAAGCACTAAATTGCAAAAACATGCATGTCAATTTTGGAATTTTTAAGAGATGATCTCCAAAGAGGAAATTTCCTCTATTATTTGAACTTATTATTATTATTATCAGACCATTTCCCCAGGGTCGCATTCATTCCCTAAATAAAGAAATAGGAAGCAGCTGTTTGAGTGTGAACCCACTGACTTTGCGTACAGCCTGTACACAGGAAGACACTTGTGACAGATATCATTTATCCCTCCTTTGACTGTTGTTTTAAGAGCTAAGTGTACCCTGGCAGTATCTGTATGACCTGGACAGGCCACAGGCTTCATCACAAACAAGAGGTAATGGAGCAGATGTTGGTGTTTAATAAAGTTGTTTCAAAGTCTCTTATCACATTAATGAAAAGAATGATGTGCCTGCTAAGGGATACCTTGCAGTGAAGAGATGAACCTCCCTGATGTATGAAATAAATGTCCTTTGCCAGATAGATTACAACTCACTGATAATACATGCTAGACAAGAATTTGTTGGTGATATCACAAATAAAGATAATCTAGATTCAAAATTCACTCCAGAAAAATCAAAGCTTCAATGAAAAAGAAATTACTAAATAAGCAATAATAACTATATAGGACATAAGTATATTCCATTCAAACTGTTGATGTGCATGTCTATGACACAGAGTGACTTGTAATGTTCATAAATACCTTCATCTTTTATTATACTTGCAGTAGAATTCATTAAAAGTTTATGAGACAAAACATAGCTTTCACTATGTAGGAAGAGTGACAAGGAAGACTCCACCAAATTGCTGAGGACTGAGAAAGTCAAGGTCCCTATATGGGATAGGATAAAGCATTTATCAGCATATTACCTTTAATCATAAGTTGCTAATACATAGATGACACAGGGAAAGTACTGCTGTAAAGTTTTTATGCTGTACCACACCAGTTTGTATCCTTTAAGTGCTTCAATGCATGAATATACTTAAGCACATGCTTCTATCCATCCCTAAACACTTCCATGCATTTTACTGTAATCGTGTTTTTAAGATTATTAATGCCAAAATTACAGCTAATCATGTAGAACACATCCTTAAATGTCTTGCAGGAACAGTTTCCCTACTGCAGCTTAAGCAATGAAAACAGCCAAGAAGTCCTTAGTTCTCATCCATTCTATAGGAAACATGTTCAAATATAATAATAACCATTGTCTGTATATGCCTTACACTGATGAGGGTTCCTAATGCTAATAAAGACTGAAGGGTGGGTGGTTACACAGCACAGAAGTGAGTACACCTAAGCAACCTTTTGTTGGAAAACATGATACAATTCCACCCAACTATTGTCCCAAGGGGGGAAGCAGCCTACATTACCCACAAGGCTGCTCTACCTCACTCCCTTAGAGAGAGAATGTGGTAACTGAAGAAGGCAGCAGTCCACAGAGTGATAGCAATGTTCCCTTAGTCTCCAGCTTGGTCAATCAAGAATAGTTTGTTTAATAAGAATGAGTCTTAATTTGGGGTAGGAATTTGATGGCACTTACTACCCAAATGTTATCGTTTATGCCACATTAACACCTCACATGCACCTCCTGCACACCCCCCAAAGAAGCTGTGGACAGTTCATAAACTTTAATGCCCTCCTGGGCTAAGCAATGACTCTGAAGGGCCCTGTAGTAACAAGTACCTGTAAGAAACACTACCCGAGGTGAGATGTTGCTCCCAGAAAACATGATCAGTCATTAAAAGAGGTGCCAGATGGCCACCAGTAATAGACCATTCACCTCACATAAGCTTTAGGCTACCCCTATGCAGGAATGTACAATTGTCACATCAACATCTCTGCTGCTACTAAACATAAAAGCTGCTTTCTTTGGAAAAAGGAGAATGAAGATGTAACCAGAAGATCTTGTGGAAGCTAAGTACTTCCTTAAATGACTCTATTCAGTGTGAACCATGCCATGCTACAACCAAAAGCCAGTGAAAAGGTTGCATGAGTTCAAGCAGTCATTAGTCCTAACTACACGTTTCATCCAAAAATGTCAAAGCACTTACACAGAAAAAGAATGAGATGGGACCTTGCAACTAATATAATCTTTCCCCAGGGCACAGTAAGTTGTACCAAATCCAGTTCAGTTTATAGAACAAGCTTGGCTAAGAGTATAGCACTTGTTTTGAGAGGGAATTACACCAAAATTAAACATGTCAGTAGCAGAATGAGAAAGCGAAGACAAGGGTCAAGCCTTTCTAATACCCAACCAGAAGCCTACATGACAAATGTGGTATTTTTCACCTATCAATACACAGTACACAACACCCTGGTTCTGCTGTAATATGTCTTTATTCTGAGGAAAACAGTGGAAACTTCATTTCTAAGGAGAGAAAATGATCAAAGAAAGAAAATTACAGCTCAGTTTAGTCACACATGCTCCAGGCGATGCAGTCATTCTGAAAGCTGTACCCAGGCTGTTTGGCTGTTTAACAGGTAACCCATAGCAAATATACACATTCAAACACACACATACACCCCCACAAAACAAAACAGACAGTTTACAAGGATATGGATCCATGGATTTGAAGATGGTGGGTTTGATAATCACTGTGCAGTGATTAGTATTTGTTAATTGGAGAGACAAGACTCACTGACTATCCAGGTAACCATAGAATCATAGAATCCTAGAATAGTTAGGGTTGGAAAGGGCCTTAAGATCATCTAGTTCCAACTTCCCTGCCATGGGCAGGGACACCTCCCACTAAACCATGCCACCTAAGGCTCTGTCCAACATGGCCTTGAACACCATGCCTGACCACCCTTACAGTAAACAATTTCTTCCTCAGATCCAATCTAAACTTCCCCTGTTTAAGTTTGAACCCGTTACCCCTTTCTGACCTTAAATCTGAAAACTGGTCACAGTGGCTGTCTTCATGCTGAAGTAAAACTCTGACAAAGGAAGACACTGTAGGAAAATGTAGCAGAAGGGCCTTCAATGATGGACATGAAATAAAAACTGCTGTTTAGCCAAATTTATAAACATCATATGTATATCATCACTGGCATTCCTCTGAGTGAAGGTAAGCAAGCATACAGACAGCTTAGTACTTATGATAAGTATTGTAATCAATGTTCTATCTAGAGCATCCATAAAATACTCACTTGAGGATAAGCAGGTGGACTGCGTCCATCTAGCACAGTTTGGTTTTTTTTGAACACAGTCTTGTTCCACTGATGTAAGAGAGAGAGGGGGAAAATCATTTCTATCCAAAGCACCCCTATAAGAGAGAAAGAGACTTGTGTGACCGTCCTTTGAGTCAAAACCAATAATATCCCCCAAACCCCAGAGAAAAACTGTCTGTCCAAGTACTAGAAATCTCAAGCTGTGGTTGAGGAGACAGGATGCATTCCAAACCAACTAAAAGCTACCTGTTTGTGTTGGTTCTATATCCTTATGTCTCTATAGCCTTCCAAGCATATCCTAAAATCATTTTAAACTAATAAATCATGGTCACAGCTTAACTAATAGGGATTTTTAACTTCTCCATCCAGCTTTTAGGGAAGAGCAGCAGATAAAGTCATTAAAGAAAGTCAGGAATGTGGCTGATGGAGAACCCATCATTTGCTTTGTGATTCCCAGCCTCTGCAATCAGCTGAAGAGGTGAAAGGTTCACTGGAACATATAGACAGAAGCCAGACAGCAGAGCTGCATTTGTACGGACCAGCCAAGTGTTTGAGTGTGAGAGTTGGAATAATCTGTTCATTTTTAAGGAAGAACAAACTTTGGATGTTGAACCTCAGGTTCAAGAACAATATCCCAAAAGCAGAGGGGAGGGGGGCTGGTAGGCACAATAAATGCACAAACTTGAAATAGAATTCCGGCTTTCTTGAGTACTCATAAAGTGATTTTACAGCTACATTTATGTAATTATTCCTTCACTTCTTGATAAGTCAAGGAAAAGCAGACTTGTGAGAATTCTGCTTTACTCCCCAGCCCCAGTCTTGTTGGTTTTTAGTGAAAAGTGCTAGTTAGCATCTTCCTTTCCTCTGTCTTTAGTCAGAATTGCCCCCTGATCAGCAGGGATATCATATAGTTGTAAAGACTGCCAGGGACCATTTGCATAGTTAACCCTACTTCACACACAAGAGTCCTCAGAGTTGTCTGGCCTGGTGTAGCTGTTCATCTCCAGTTCGCACCCAAGCACAAGAGACAAGAGTATTGTCCTACCAGCCTAGTTCCTAGCACTGCCCATTCTGAAATGTCTGTGGACATGGCGCATCAATTGGAGAAAGGAGAGGTGATGACGGTTCTTCACAGAGATCATCATTCAGGTTAGATATAAGGACGAAGTTCATTACTGTGAGGGTGGTGAAGCACTGGAACAGGTTGCCCAAAGAAGTGGTGAATGCTCCATCCCTAGCAGTGTTCAAGACCAGGTTGGATGGGTCTTGCAGCAACCTGCTCTAGTGGAAAGCATTCCTGCCTGTGGCAAGGGGTTGGCACTAGGTGGTCTTACAGTCCTTTCCACCCCTAACTACTCTATGATTCTATGATCCGTTTCAGATGGCAGTGAGGGGAACACAGGCTCTTCCTGCTCTCTTTGTGTATTGCTCAACACACTGCACTATGCCACTAGTGAGTTCACGTCATAAAAGCAGACCAAAGGAACAGGGGAGGCCTTTTTTCCTTGCCTTTTTCCCAACATTTCCGGTAGGAGCCTGTACACCTCTCCTCATATCCTGCATTTGACTTCTTCTGGGACCAAAGGGAAACCTCAAGGCAGATGGGATTTAACTTACTGACATTCTCTCGAGCTAGCTCAGATTTTATTAAACACAGCTGGAATCCCAGGCTTCTTCAAATGGGTTAGCTCACTTCTTACGTTGCTTCTATGTCTTTAGAAATCCAGCTTTGCAATCAGCTGGAGCCAAAAGACAGAATGAATTTGTCAGCAGCATCCAAGTCATAAATTTAACAAAAAAATGCAAGTCTGTAACTGAGCTCACACCAATCCTTTCTTATTTACTATTTCTTCACATCTTCAAGAGGTAAGCATAGTCCACCCTAGCCCGAGACTGAGGTCATCAAGTAACACAACAGAAGCAAAATAGAGTTTGACAGGAGAATGCATAACTGACTACTCCTTGCACCAAGTGCTTTTCTTGCATTCTCTAAAGCACAGCAGCACCCTGTTGTCTCCTCAGGAGTTTAGAGGTCCCTTAACATCAGCAACAAAAGAGTAAACTCAGTTTGAACCTCCTCTCTTGCTTGTAACCGTCTTTTCCAGCTCAGATTTAAGATTATTTCCCTTTCAGAGCTAGCAAACAAGGCAAACCTTCCACAGCAGAATAATTCAGATCATCCCACATTGAAATAAGGTTGCTTGCAAGCTATTTATATGACAACACAACAATAGAAATCAAGCACACTGGTTTTGTTCTGAATAAAATTATTTTATCACCGTATATTTGGAGTACTCTATGACAGTATTGTGCAAACACTCCTCCAAAACTTAATTTACGAAATTGAACTGAATATACAATTCACAGAACCCAGACATTTCAGGGGTTTTGCATCATCAATATCAATAATTTAGCACCTGTTTTCAAAACAACCAAGGCACAAAAGCCTCATTGCTGCTGTAGATCTCGGCTTTAAGCTGTCATCTCTAGAACAGTGCTGATTTAGTTAGAGTGTATTTAGGTTTCTCTCAACTAAAGCAATTTTTAGGGCAAACATTTGCATTATAAGAGGGTTTTTCCTACTGTTGTTGTTTTAAACTGCATTTATTCTGGCAAAGGCAGTGCCTCCCACAAGGCTGAATTCTGAAACTGATGCCTGGAGAACAACGAGAGAACTCAGAACCTCTATACGTATCAAATTCCAAATATTTTATTCTTTCCTTAAAAGCTTTTTACAGCCACCATTATGCAACAAGGATCAGCAGTACTCATGTAACAGCCAGTGCTTTAGTGTCCCAAAACACTCATGTCTAAGACTTCTCATTACAGTTAGGAAGTGATTCCACTTTGTAAAGCCAACAAAAGATACTCCGTGTCATGAATTCCAGTCAATTATAGCCAAATGCAGCCCATGTCTTCCTTCTGTAGTTTTCCATAGCCTCAACATTGTAACTGCTACACAATAAAGTTTGTATCTCACTACCAGTTGCTAAATAAAAATAAAATATATATGTATATAAAAGCCATCGTTGTGGGAAACACAGAATTCAACACCTCAAGCATCTTAGGTTTCAACTTGGCAGTTGGCCACAGTGCAGATGCACTTAGGGACTTTACACATATTTCTCTGATAGTGTTATGACTCTTCTTTTTCTTTCCTTCTGCCTCCGTTACCAGTGTCTGTTCCCAATTTGCTGTGTAACGAAGTGACACATGGCTTAGGAATATCGCCTGGAACAAACCACCAACCCCGTCACCTACAGTGGCGGGGAGCCTCGTGGCTCTGACTTCATGGCACCCGGGACTCACCAGCACAAAGCTACTGCAGCAGCCTTGGCAAGAATCACAAAGCAACCAGACTCTATATGTCCGCCCAGTACTGAGGGGGAAGTGAGTGAGGACACATTTTCCATTCTATAGCCAGAGGCCCATCTTACGGGAAATTTCAGTCACTAAAAGCAAAATGTTACTGGAATGTTGCCTTCCTGAGCTTGCATGGATTTTTTTTATTATTATTAAAGTTGAAGAAACAAGTGTGAAAAATTCATCTCTTTCCCAACTGGGCTTGTTCAGAGTTTGCAGATTGTGTGGACTCTGAGAGATGCAAAAGGGTTTCTGTTTGGCAGTGGTACCTGCAGACAAATACTGGTTTCTAATCAGCTGCGGGTATTCTCCCGTCTGCCCACTCTAAGGCAAGCCAGAAGGAAAATATTTGGCAATAACAGTGATATTGTCTGCTGAAACAAACTGTCAACTAACATCCTTTGCATTTAAAGTATCCCACAGGGAAGCTGAATTATCTCAGTTCTTTGCAAGCAGCCACAAACTGCCTGCTGTAGGCAGAGGATGCTCAGCCCCTACTGAGATACTACCAGAGAATGACACTAAGACACTGTTAAAACACTGGCTGCTCTTCCTTTAGGTGAGGCTGCAAAGAAAAAGATCTCATGGAGGCAGGAATCTTCTTTCCCCTTTGTGCTACCTCCTTGTCCTTGTTCCCAGACCTCAGGCACTCAAGACAGGGCTGCAAGGGGGATGTCAACCCTTGTTGCATGGACTCTCCTATTAACACAGTGCATCATGTTAACAATGCAAACGCAACATGACTCATTTCAATATTCAGTTTAGGTGGCTTAACAGGCGTTTCTAAACAGTCAAGAACGTGAGTAGGTTTAAGCAACCCTATGTCCTATTTGGCAAAGGTGTCACAGTCCTATAAAGCTGAAAAACATTAAGGTAAGAAGTCCTTGAGCAGGCAGCCAGACAGTGACAGTAAGAGAACTAGGGAGAACTGGGGAGAAAGACCCTTTTTATTCTATGGAGCCCTCTGTTATGAGCTATATATGTTTAAAGACATGCTACAGTTCAGGAAGGACAGTACAATATTTGACTCCATTTTCAGCAGCTGGGTCAGACAGCAAGAGACATGGATTGGGGGGATCTCAGCTGCAGCAATAAAAGAAATACTACAGAGAGAATACCAAGCGATGCCTCAGTAAATCCATTCTCATCACCAGGCTAATGGACACTTGAGGAAGTCACTGAGATATAATATCGGAAGCAACTCTTGATACCTGTGCCTGTTCCAACACTGTGGTCCAAACGAATAAATTCACCTCAGTAGAAGAGAAAAAAAAATTCTTATGCATTTTTTACATCCCCTCACAGACAAAATCAAACATCGCAGTAATGAGGGCAGGGAACACACAAAGTGTTTGAGTTTTCTAATTCCACTCATGTCCTTTCCAGAAACTGGCTGTAAAGGATTCAGTGGGTATAAAAACTGTATTGATGGAACCAACAGACCACAGATGCCTTTTGTGTTTCTCTTGTGAAAGTAGTCCAGGGAATTAACATTTCTTGCTTTGTGCATAAAAACCAAAGCAAAACAAACCACCAGAAACTCTTGTGGACCAAGACAATTAGAAGCAACAGGGTTTGCTCACAGTGACCTGGGAGTCCCTGAGCAGTGTTTTACAGGGTCAGATTCAGTCTCTCTGTACTGTGGCCATCACAGCCCGGTACACAGCAGGTATTATCCTTCTACATGGCCTGGTGGTGATTCAGGCTTACACACACATATGTGTGTACTTGATTGGGGTGCACAGAGACATCTGCTCTCCCCTTTCCCTTTTTGCTTCTAGTCCTTATGTTTCATTTAAGTGCAATGCACTTTGCTAAGGTGAGAATGTATGTGATGCACTTACTATAGGGATGCTGGGGAGGGTCTCTTCATGAGGGACTGTAATGACAGGACAAGGGGTAACGGGTTCAAACTTAAACAGGGGAAGTTTAGATTGGATATAAGGAAGAAATTCTTTACTGCAAGGGTGGTGAGGCACTGGAATGTGTTGCCCAGGAAGTTGTGAATGCTCCATTGCTGGGGGTGTTCAAGGCCTGGCTGGATATAGCCTTGGGTGACATGGTTTAGTGGGAGATATCTTTGCCCATGGCAGGGGGGTTGGAGCTACATGATCCTTTCCAAACCTAACTATTCTATGATTCTATGATTCTACTATGAAGTGGATTTTCTCTCCAGGTTCTGGACTATGTGCTTGCCAGCCTTTTCTCAAGGAAACATTGAAAGTGAGCTATCTGTTCCATAATACCGTTTCAGAGACTGTTGTCTAGACCTGGTCTGAAAATTCCCATTTTCCAGTGGAGTCTAATGGCGTTGCTCCTCTATCATGTCTTATATTTCATTTTGATTTTTTAATCATGAAATTAAATCTCTTCTCTCATTAAAGAAGAATCTGCTAAAAGACATATCTGTTTCAGAGTGAGTTGATATATTTACCAAAATGACACAGGACTGCCTGCCCTCCAGGCTGATACAGATTTAATGTGGAAGCCTACAAAAACTTCTGTGTTTTAGCCAGACAGGAAGAGACTGAGAGGAAGGAGAGCACTCAAGAGCAAATTCTGCTCTCAAAGGGGTATAAATCCAAAATAGATTTTCCAGGTTTTGAGTGGTGTAAATGATCATGTCTTCTAACTGACAGGTCAGAAGTTTGATGTTCTAGACTGGAGAAGTGGAAGAGGTTCATGTTTCACCACACTGTAAAAAGCCAACTGTGCCAATAAGAGTGTATTCCACCTGGAGAAAGAAAGCTGCTAAAAGTGGTTGAATGTGACATCAGAAATACATTAATGCAGCCTCCTATAGAGTACCAGGAAACACAATGCGAGACACTATACGTCAATGGAGTATGTTTTGCCTCAAGAACGTGAATAATGTGATCATTGAAAGCATGCCTCAGGGACCCTCCTAACTTGGGGCATGCAAATCTCAAATTCCTTCACAGGTTAATAGGTCTATTTGGAGAAAACAGCAACAATCTAATCTAGACTCTTCTACAAAGCTTTCTCTACTTGCACCCATGTCAATTTTCCTTGGAAACAAGACTGAGCACAGCAGGAGATCCAGCTCTCCTCAGAGAACTATGAGCCTTGCTAAGCATGATTTGAAGGGTTTTATTTGCTTGCTAAATTCAAGCTGCACAGGAGGTTTTGAGGACTTAGTAAAAATGACTGTAATGTATTTAGTTTTACAACTGATGAAAGTTCCTGATCATAGACCCATTGTGAAGACAATAACAACAACCAGGCAAACCTAATCATTTCTCCAAACAAGGTGGTTAGAGGCTATAAAATGACAGCACCTATGCCATACAAGTCTTAGAGCATGAACACCACCACATTAGAAAGGCACTTGGCTCTTACGATGACTTTCCAGTCCTGGATGGTCATGAAGGAAAATGTTGTGATTTAACTGGCTGTCCCTCTCACCAGATCATGACAGGCATTATCCAGAGAAACAATTACAGGAAGTGCTTACTTGGGAGCAAAGGATTACATCCAAAATGGCAATATTAAAGAGGGAAGAAGACCTTAGAAATCAGCTCAGTGTTCCTGTTATCCTCAGGACCATAGCACACTCAGTAGCCCCTGGATCCTAAAGCCCAGGATAAGCTTGTTGCACGTGCAACTGACAAAAAACTGGTGCCAAAATCAGTTGGAGAAACATCCTACCTCATTCATTTTACACTCTTTGCAGTCAAAATCCTTTCATTCCTTATGCCTGCATTGGAAATGGCAGGTAGAGGAGCAGACCCTCTGTACTTCTGTTGCACCAGCCAGGCACTGTGAAGCCATCTGTCTCCTCATTCAACCTGAATTCACTATCCAGGGATAGGCTCAAAAACAGCTTGTAGGGATGTTTTCCTCCTGCTTTATAAACTACCCGAGTATCACAAACAGCTCTTGCACACAGCTGTAGCCTCTTGAGTATCTCATTTGAAACACATGCAACATGGTTTTGCTACCTAGAGAAACTGCAGTTTGACAACTATGAAAGAAGCTTATGCCAACTAGATCCAGACCAGATGGCAAAGGGAGCGATGAAAGTGAAGACATAGAAAATAAAGTTTCCATCAAAACACAGATCTGGCTGAAGGTGTGTTTCAGAATCCCAGGGGAGTTTTGAAGCCATCTTTGAGTGTCACAGAGGTCCTGGTACCATAACTAGAAGTTTATATGCACATATTTGAGCCAAGGTTAAACTAGTATCATACCATTGGCCTGCAGTACAGACATACCCAAAGGTCCCATATAAGCGTCCGGCTCTTTCAACTAGAAAGAGCAAATGAAAGATACTTGCCAAATACCCAACATTCCTAGAAAATTAAGTATTTTCTGGAGTCACTTTTGGCCTGTGCTTCCGCTTTTGCTAGGGCTTTGGGCTGCACCTGAGCCAGATATGAATGCTCTGAGCAGGTCCCTTCCCAGAGCAGGCAGAACTGCTCTGTGCTGATTACACAGCATTGTCTTAGTTCCCTCAGCAAGACAACAAGGGATTTTCCATTCCCATGATGATTCCTGACTGTAGTGACTTCCCTGGAGTTACTGAGCACTTTCAAATAGACTTTAAACACCAAGGAAGTAAAGCAACAGCTGAATTTGGGACTGCTAATAAAAACGTATTTATAAAAGCTACGCTCAGATTTGCAAAATTCATCCCTCTATATCAGTGAAGAATGCAAATAACAAAGTAGCATAACTTGCTGAGAATCTTTGCAAGTTTTTCCACAGCAAAGATTGTCTGTAAACTCTCTGTATCAACAGTTACTGAGTTCTTTTGAGATCTGTAACATGAACTTCTTCATAGAGACTTCTAAGTTAGCCCTGCCCTAGAATAACAATGATCTTTGGCTTTGCAGCTGTATGATCTCTGCTGAAAAGGCTACTGTTCATCCGCTCTAATGTATTCTTGGGATGCATCTGCACAGCACAATGTGAGTGCAACTTGTTATATTGCTTTCATCTTACCAATGCCAGGAGAGGTGGCAGTGAGGGATTTGGCTGCAACTGAAGTTAGCTTTGAGAGTCTGCTGGAGGCTGTAGGAACATATCATGGTATCCCACCAGTACTGAACTCTATTGCGTATTTTAATTGTCCTTACTACTCATGCCACCCAGTTTGAAGCTTACTTGGAAGTTATGCCCACATGTAGTAGTTAGCTCTTTGTTTTGCTGGCATATGTGAGGACAGAAAAGAGAATTCTCAATGAGTTCTATGTGGGCTCCTTTCAAAGCAGCTGGAAGAACACCAACTTATGGTATAAATAACATCCATAAGCTCTCTAACTACAATCTTCACGGGCTTTTAACACACTGTAACAGAAACAGTACAATCTTTTAAGGGGCTAATGGTCACCCTTTAATGACTCTTTAATTCACTGAGGTTTCAAACATACTTCATAAGCATAACTTTGGCTCTCAATTACACTATGTAGTCAACATTTATTACAAACCAATTGCACACAGACAACACTGAATCATCTTCAATTATAGAATCATAGAATCATAGAATAGTTAGGGTTGGAAAGGACCTTAGGATCATCTAGTTCCACCCCCCTGCCATGGTTAGGAACACCTCCCACTGAACTTCAGGGTTCACTTCCAATAATGAAGGGGATGTAAGAAGCTTTTAATTGTTCTTAGACCTTGTGAGCTCCAAGGTAGGAAAAATCCTAGAGGAGTATTGCTCAATGCCTTTGACTTCAGCAGCAGCAAGAAAAATGAAGTCATCAAAGGCATCAAGTCTATTTCTTTGAGATATTTGGATGCAAAGGCTATGTGGGGGACTGATTTAATTCCAGAAGAATCCCAGCTATAAACAGATTAGCAAATTATAGTGACAGACAGTAAGCTTTTCGTGAGAATGTTTACCAATGAGTTCCACAGGCCAGGACGCAGCCAAACCCATCATCTTGAAACATAACCAATGAGTAGAGACTTCCAGGAATCACATGCTGCTAAGGAAGGTGCCAGCAAGGCATGCTGGAAGCTTGAAGATGTCTGTGGAAAAGGTGGTGGGGACAGGGAGGTGAGTATGACATTCTTTCTGGACTCTTGCTGCAAGAATCAAGTTTGGAAGCCAGAGGACAGCAAGCCAAAGAGCAGAACACATCTGGTTTTGCAGAGGTACTAGCTAGAAGAGTCTGATAAATGGATCTGTGCCTACACATCAGGTCCCTAAGGTGTAAGGCTAGAACTGTGCTGTGGTTTGAGCTGTATCTACTTTCTGTATCTACTTCAGATTATTGTGGCAGTTTTTTTCCTTCAGTAAGAGTAGAACAGGGAAGGATGGAAATATTTGTATAGTCTCATAAAGGAGAAATCATTCCATGATGCACATCTTATTCTTCCCAATACAACAACCACAATAAAATCCTTCCCGGAACAAGACAGGGCTAAGATTGGATGTTGAACCTGACAAACAACAAACTGTACATCAGTGCTATCCTTTGCCTTTCCAGAATTCTTCACCTGAAATCCACATTGCATTTTGTATAGTGAAAGACAGAAAACAAAATAAACACCAGATGACACAGATAAGGTTACATATAGTACCTGTGACAGAGCTAGAAGCAGCCAGATCTTCTTGCATCCAGGAGAATGCCTCATCCAAATCAAATCCCTCATCACTTTGCAAGTCTGCAATGGAATTCATGGCTCCTGGGCAAGGCAGAAGTAGAAGGAAACTTTCTTTGGAATGGACATACCTGGGAAAAAACTGTTTCAGCTTTTCAAAATGGAAAAACCCAACAACCTTTCCCAGCCTTTAAGTTAAAGGATACTTTTTCCTTATGACTCATGATAACTGTCAGATCCTGAACCTTGCAAACGCTTACACATTCAGCTGACTACAACACACATCACAAACTCCATTTCATTGGTGACATACTGGCTCACTGGGACCCCAAGCACAAGACGAAGTGAAGCTTATGGGTTATTAGAGCCAGCAGGGAACAAACACATCACTGAAACCAAACCTCTGTCCTCAACAAACCGAAACACTTCCTCTGATGCTTCAGTATTAATATCAACACAGGAGTAATTCTCATCTTGAATTGAACATCTACACCTCTGCAGAGCTATTCACCTTCCTGTCTAGAGCTTCAGAAAGACACCTAAGATCTGGCAAAGGGCAGATCCCCATATAAATTTCACTGGCCCCAGTTCTGCTCTTGTGAGCCTCAGTCATGTCTGCCCTTTTCATTCTTATTAATGTGGAGTAACCACGCATTCCCCACCAATGATGGCTATGTTCATAAATATTTACAACAACTGACTAAATGAAATCATACTTTGTTCCATCCACCCATCCACACTTAAGTCAGAGAGCCTAAACTATTACCCTGCCAAATACAGAGAACTTCATGAAATATAAAGCAACACAGTTCAGCTTGGCTTAGATAGAATTCAGCCCATTTCCATCAGCTGCACATCTCATTTTGTATATAGTCTATGTACAGAACCTTGTAACACCACTTGTTTCCTTGGTATACTATGAGATATCCAGACTACCTGTTTTATCTTCTCCAGCTGCTGTAGTGTCCTCGTTTCTCATGGCTTACTTGAGAAGTCCTTCCTGAACTTCAGAGTCTTCTCACACGTAGCCCTGCACACCAACCTCATACTGCTTTCCAGCAGCCCTTAGCCTCACTGTGCTTTGTGTCTTGTTTAGGATTGATGCAGCCCTCTGATTTCACGCCAAAGGATGGGAGAAGGCTCTTTGGTCCATTCTTGCCCAGTGCATGTAAAATTCAACCCCACTTATGGAGCGTAATGAATTGCAGCTTCATCTCAGCTCCTTATTCATCATGCCTGCATAAACTGAGTAGACTGGGGCTTTCTCCAAATGCACGGTTCAAGTACAGAACACCATAAGCCCTGGGTTTAGCTTTTTGGCCCTGGGCTTTGTTTTCTTTTATCACAGTTTATTACAGGCTGAAGCAGACTTTGGGATGGGAAGAGGAAGGCTCTAAAACCACTCTCATTTCATCTTCCTCACAGCAAAAAAAAGAACAGGCCATAGAACCAAACACTGATTATAATGCATAGCAGCAGGCCAGTTTGCTTTGTTACCATGCCTATTCAGAGGCAATAAGGCTCTACCCTTCTCAGTTTGGTCTTGTATTTTTAATTACTAGTAAGACTGGATTGTCTTCTTTTGAATACAACTATTTGATATAAGTAGACCCATGCCATTGCAACAGCTCTGCAGTGCATTCACTAGAAGTACTAGTTGCTTCTTTGCATCCCTGCACACTGGAAGCTGAAATTGCCTTTTAATGAAGGCTTTGCCTTGCTGCATTTCACCTCATTGATCCTGAATGTAAATAGAGTTACAACTTGTTGGATTTCAGTTTAAAATATGACCCAATGTTCTGTTCGGGGGGGGGGGGGGGGAAAAAGAAAATTCCAGATTTGTTG